>JANHFN010001262.1:85718-96064 GCA_032468175.1 Toxicocalamus goodenoughensis | reverse complement strand
AATTTGTGTCTGTATAAAGAGAAATGGTCTGGATCCAAGCTACTTTCATAGAAAAAGATGTTTTATATTTGTGTTTTTTTGTCTTTTGAAAAAATTAATAAAAAATTTATTCCAAGAAAAAAAAAGAATAGAAAACAAGTATGGTAAGGCAAAGTATTACATGGCCAGTACATAAAGAAATAGAAGGCAATGGCCATCTTGCAATGGCCAAGACCAGGATAATTGAAGAAAGAAACAGAGGGGCTAATTTTGGTGGCACAAGTTGAAACCTTAAGAAGAAATACCTGCAGGGCCAGAATTGAGAAAACAGCAATAACAGTAAATGCCAGAAAGAAGCTGAAGAAACAATGAACCGCCAAGTTAGCTACTGCAAGAAAATCATACAGACTGACTACAAACAATGGCATGACAAAATAGTAATAATAGTGCAGTGGAATATCTGCAAGAAATACCACTTGCCTGCAAATAAGTACTGGTGGGACCACAAAATAGACAAAGTAATAGAAAATGAAAAGGCTAAATTGCTCTGAGGTTTTAGAATTAAAGCAAACGAGTGATGGCTACAAAACATTCCAGGCTTAACAACTGTTGAAAAGAAAGAAGAAAAAGTCTGGAGAGTGGATGTGGCAGTATATGGAGACAGCAGAACAAAAGAGAAAGAATTGAGGAAAATCATTAAATTCAGAGATCTGCAATATAAATAGAATGACTGTGACAAAGAAAAGTAAAAATAGTGCCAATAGTAATAAGCACCTTGGTTGCAATCCCAAAACTTATGAAGTACGAACAATATCAGCATTGACAAATCACCATCAGTCAATGACAAAAGTCAACCTTACTTGGAACAGCTTACATCCTGCAACAATACCTTTTGACAGCATCAAACAACAACTTCTGCCTACTCCAAGTCCTTGGAAAGGACTTGGTAGGTGTACAAAATTGCCAAATCCAGTCAAAACACTGCGGACTGTGCAACCAACCATAATGATGTATTGAATTTATATGCTACCAGTGAATAATTGTGGAGGGACAATGTGGGGAAGTAGTTTTCCTTCAAAAGCCTCTTCCTCATGGGCTAATCTCAAGAGGGAGTCTATGCATCTCAGCCAGTTCATCTCTAATCTTTATGAAATTCCTAAGACACATAAATATTTGTGTTAAGAAAGCCTGGGACCGGAAACGTTAATTAAAGCCTAATGAAAATGCAGTGTGAAGAGTTAAGAGCCAATGATTAGCAGATGCAAAACTTATTGTAGCTAATGGTAGCTGAGGCAGTTTTCATGCTGTGAAATGTGTTGGGCTGCAAAAGGACTAGCATGAAAAAGTTCTAAGACAATGCTAAATATCTTTTTGTTTTTATTATATGACCTATTGGCTATATAAAAAATATTCAAGTCTGACTTTCCCCTTCACTTGTTTTACAGTGGTTAGACCAAACATGAAAAATGGAGTATGAATGATTTCATTCCTCCTGTTTCCTGATTTAAAAAAAACAAAAAAACTAAATTGCTATTTTTAAATATTTTCCCATATGGTCACAAAAACAGCAGGTGTTGGGATGAAACAGAATCTTAAATTCGGCTGTTGTTTTGAGAACAGTGACGGTAGAAATATGCCAGATTCTGATCAGTGACTGATTTCAGTATCCCAAAGAGAAATGTGCAGAGTCATTTGTGTGACCCGACCTTTGAAACCAATTATTTCATTTTGAGCTTGGGCAACAGTCCTGTGAACAAAAAGTCTGGAGAAATAACAGAATCTCTGTCCTCTGTAGTATTTCTCTCCCTCTGTGCCTCTCAAGCTGTGATTTCTGTAGCCTCATCTAATCTATCCCCCAGGACAATTTCTGTAGTAATTGCAAGGGATTTTATAGGGACTGTATAATATCCATCACTGTTTCATTTTAAGTGACATTGGAATCAAAGGTCACTGCGAAGGAACTTAAAGAGGGTGCATTTTTCAAAGTGAAGTTCTAAGGTCGAGAATGTAATGTGAATTGGAGGTGCCAAAATTCACAAAGCTTGCACCACAAAAGGGGCTAGGGACAAGTGAAATGCTGAGGTAAGATAAGGTGTACTTCAGAAGAATAATGGTTAGAAGATGATTGGCTTGCTTTCCCAATAGGGATCCTCTCACCCCCCCCCCCAAAGTCCAGTCTTCACCATCTGATTCTAATTAAATCAAGCTAGACAGCTTCCTACCTCTCTCTGTCTCCCCTCCCTACCTCTCTTTATCTCCCCCCTTCCTTTCCCACTCTCCCTCCCTCCCTCCTTTTCTCTCTGTATAATAGTAAAACTAAAACTAAAAATTGTTACATTTATATCTAATGAACCAATATTCCATTATTTGAGGGTCTGCCACAAAGAGGAGGGGGGGACTTATTTTCCAAAGCACAGAAGGCAAGACAAGAAACAATGGATGGAAATCAAGGAGTGAAACAATCTGGAATTAAGGAGAAACATCCTAAGTGTGGAAGCAATTAACCAGTGGAACAGCTTCAGAAGTCGTGGGTGCTTCATCACTGGAGATTTTTAAGAAGAGAGTGGACAGTCACTTGTCTGAAATGGTATAGGGCCTCCTGCTTGAGCTGAGCTAGAAGACCTCTAAGGTCCCTTCCAGTCTATTTTGATTGAACTCCCTGTTAGAAGACCTGCCTTTGTTGCTTACTATCCTAAGTCAGCTCTATGATCACTTGGTACTTTTTGCAGGTGCCCCCTGTGTATTTTTTTAGGCAACTGCACAGGGGTGGGATCTGACAGGGTTAACTACCAGTTCGGTGATTTATGAGGTTCAGTGATTTACGATGTGCTTCCCTGCATGCTGCGCATGCAAGCGCCTGTAAATCATCATCAGAATGCTGTGTGCAGAGAAGCAGCCTTTCAAAAAGCCCCTTTTTCCTGCATTTTAAACTGCAGCTGTGCCTCGCACAGCAGCTGAAGTTAAAAAAGCCGGGAATAAAGATCAGGTAAGAGCCCAGGTGGGCGGGTATACAAAAACATCAGCAGACATAGAACCGGTTCTATGTCTGCTGCTCTTCAGAGCTTCCGGTTCTACAGAGATGGACAGAACCGGTAGAAACCTACCTCTGAAACTGCACTTGAAAACACCAGACAAACCAGGCAAAGCAATTCTTGAGCAACGAACTTGGTATCAAGGTAACCAGTACAAATTTCTGCCACAAGAGCACTAGAAAAATAATTCCGCCCATTATTTGGTTGGCCTCAGAATTCTCTTTTAAAACTCAATTGGTCATGCTAAAATTGCATTGACTTTTATGTACCTATCTCATGGGTGCTTCATGCGAACTCATGGCACTTATGCAACCCTGAGCTGTTTTGGAAGTCTTTTGGACAAAAAGGTCCAAAAGTGTTTTGCTTTAGTCTACCACCCACTCCAAAACTCAGAACATCTGGAAAAATCTATATTCTGTATGGCACCAAATTCCATTATTCCAAGCATTTTAGCTTTGTTCCCTCATTTTTCACTACAAAAGTAAAGGAGACTGTAGTTTATGCTGCAGAGCTACAACAGTTGCTGGGATAGTGGTTCATGCTGACTGCTACCTACATCCAATCGACAGGTAACCATTGAATAAAAGAAAAAAAATGATATGGGAAATTAAGACATTCATAGTTTAATTATTCAAGTCTGCTTCCATAGAGAGCCATAGACATTCAGCAAAAGTAACCTAGAGTGTGATTTACTTCAATAAACAGTAGCATTAACAAAAAAGCACTTCTTTGACTATTGATTTTAAGGTAGTTCTTTCTAACTTTTAATGGAGCTCAGCATGAGACAACCAGCCAAGGCTTTCAATGAAGTAAAAATTATATGTGTCTGACACATCACTGGATTCACGTAGACATAGAGGGGATTTTACAGTATCTCATGAAATGGAAGAGGTACCCTATGGCAGATGCATCCTGGGTACAACATGGTGATGTAGCAGATTCACCGTTGCAGAGATTATTTCATCACAAACATCCTGAAAAGGTGGGTGGGAAGGTGGAAACAACTAACAATGCATCTGCTAATTCATTCTCTAATCTTGCAAGCAGATCCATGGTAGAGGGGAGCCGCATATCGGGCTCTGGGAATTTACTCACGTCTGGCACTCACTTGGAGCCCAGCACATCGCTGGGGGCTGCGGGACTGATAGATTTGTGGACGACTGTTGTTTATGCTGAATTGTTGAGACAGCTAGACAGCTGAAAGGCACATGGACACTAATCAGTCATCAGGCTTATTTCCGGACCACATGTTGATGGAAACCACGATGTGGGGCTTTGGAGATATCAGTTGGTGGGGGTTTATGATCCTGATTCAGATAGATGGGGGGTGGATAGGTAAGGCTACAGAAGGGATAGATAGCATGGGGAGAGAAAGGAATGTAAACAAAGATTAGGCCATGACAAATAGGCATGGGGAGGAGGTGTGGGAGTAGATAATGCAGCAGCTGATGTCAGGTTGTTAGCTGGGAGGGACTAGAGCACGGCATAAAAAGCACTGAGAGGCAGACACTCTCAGTGCTAACTTTAATCGGGAAATACTGTTTTTGCTTATCAGGACTAGAATTGCTGTAATAAACTTCACCATACTAGTTGTGAGCAGAGTGATTTATTAGTGAGATACTCCATTACCCAGTTGGAGCTGAAACTAAGACTCTGGTGTCACCCATAAGCGCCTATCTTCCATATAGTTTGCATTCAAAATATGCTTAATGGACTTATCTATATCACTCTAACTTTGTCTAGCCAGTGGATTCTGTGTTAAGTAGTTTGTATTTCTGGATCCAACCCTTCCTGAATATTTAAATGTCTTCCTCTGAAGTGTAGCAAAGATACTCAGAATTCAAGTACATTAAGTTAATCTGAGAGATATGAATAAACTTCATCTGGAAACCACAAGATTGGACATCATATTCTGTTGCTTAGCTACTGTTACATTCAAGGTGAGAAAACACAATAACTTTTCACTCAATGATTTATATTGAGCTAGCTTCAGTACAAGGCTGGAACTTTTTGTACTCATTATATAATTTTATGGAAGCATGTAGTGTGCAATTAGAAGATGACACCCAAAGGTATGCGATGTCTTTGGGATTTGATATTAGGACCGGATAAAGAAGCATATTAGGTGAGTCCAAGGTGAAGTAGGAAAACTGTTTTTCAGATGAAAGACCTGCTTTTCGGTGAAATGAAAATGATTGGCATTGTAGCACTGATTCTCAGAATGAGAGCTCAGACTTATTACTTTTCCTTGCTCCCCATAAAAATCTGTTCAAATGCTTCTGCTTTGGAGGTTTAGTTTTGAAGGAAAAATGTGAGAAATTACTTTTCTTTTTTAAAGTTTCCAAATGAAAGATCCTGAATTCATTAATGCAACTATCTCTACCAGTAATTGAATTCTGACACAATTTCTTTAGGAACTTAGTTGGATTTAATTGGCTTCTCTCACATGTAGCACATTGGATTTTTATAAGACATCACTCAGGCAGATAGTTACTTGCCAACCTACAGTTCTCTTCTTTAGAAATGTCCATATTATCTCCAGTTTGATGGGACTGTGAAAAATTGCAGATGATTAGGGAGCTAACTCTTTGGATGTTTTCTGACACGTAAAAACACAAAATTCATGCTTTTTAGTATTTTTTTCTTTAGTTAACTGTTTGATTTATATTCCACTTTTCTTTTAGGAACTTAGACCAGTAGGCACAGCTGTCCTTCTCCCCATTTCCTTCCCACAACCACAAACCGTGAGAAGGTTAGGCTGAGTGACAATGTCAGTCTAGGAGCTTCAAGAACAGGCATAAGGTAATTATGACATCACAATATTACATTCGCTATCTTTTTTAACCCACTCCTTTCTGCTTTCTGTTACATTTTTTCGAAGGCACTTTGTATTCTCATTTAAAAGTAGAATTATACATTGTGCATATTAATGTTT
This sequence comes from Toxicocalamus goodenoughensis, assembly GCA_032468175.1. Taxonomy (NCBI): domain Eukaryota; kingdom Metazoa; phylum Chordata; class Lepidosauria; order Squamata; family Elapidae; genus Toxicocalamus; species Toxicocalamus goodenoughensis. Next base: position 90,118 of record JANHFN010001262.1, on the reverse strand, counting down.
TAAGAGCAAGTCAAGTCAAAAGAAAGCCTCCTTCAATTCAACATTGGGATAACAGGAAAAAGCATTCAGGTTTAGAAAATACACATAGTTTATGTACATACATACATATGGAAGTATACATAATTTACATACTGTACATATTGTCTATAGGAGAGTTTAATGTGTTGGTTAAGTCATCAGGCTAGAAACCAGGAGAACATGAGTTCTAGTTTTTAATCCCACCTTAGGCGCAAAGCTATAACAGAATAACAGAGTTGGAAGGGACCTTGGAGGTCTACTCAAACCCCTGCTAAAACAGGAGACAAACAGCTGTCAAATCTCTTCTTAAAAGTTTTCAGTGATGGATGGCACACCCACAACTTTTGGAGGCAAGGTGTTCCACTGATGAATTGTTCTAACTGTCAGGAAATTTCTCAGTTCTAAGTTGAGTCTCTCTTTGATAAGTTTCCATCCATTGCTTCCTGTTCTGTCTTTAGGTGCTTTGGACAATAGGTTACCCCCATCTTCTTTGTGGCAGTTCCTTAGTGGAACATCGCTATCCCTAGTCCTCCTTTTCATTAAAATCTATCTCTTGCCCCGGATGTGAAGCTTCTTCTCTCCTCTTCATAGACCACTAATGCCAACCAGCCCTTTGAAACAATTGCCAAAGTGTTACCAGAGATCTACCAGAGATCCCCAGAGCTTTGGTGCCCCTAGCCCAGGCAAAATAGTTTTGTGGTCTGTAATGGAGATACTGATGGGGCATTACAATGAAGGCTTTCTAAGGATCTCTTTTTGCTGCCACCACTCCTGGAATAACCTGACTGAAAGTGCAGTGCTAAGAGGCACTTTAAACTTGGGACAAGCCTACATTTCCTGCTGGTAAAATGCCATCAAACTATTTAACTAATTGGGACACCTTGGGCTAGTCATTTTCAGTTCAAGGAAGTGAGCAATAGGGAACCACGTCTATAAAACCTTACCAAGAAAATTGCAGGGATTTGTCCAGGCAGTCTCCAAGAATCAAATACGATTGAATGGAAGCACACACATACATACACACACAGAGAGAAGGAGAGAGAGAAAATGTTAAGATATGAAAAACAGGAAAAACTTAAAATGGATATAGATGTTGGCATGGGATTCCATGTAAGAATACACATTTCTGTCCAGTATGGTTAAGAGAGGGATGGATGGATGGATGCTTTACTTAGGTTTGGCTTACAGATTTTTTCCCTAGAGGTTCTCTTTCTTATGCTTTGGTGTATTCATAGCTGCCTCTCTCAACTAAACAAACATATCCTCGAGTACAGTTAAAAACCCTGCACATACACACACACAAAAACCCTACAACTATTCTCTCTTGGAACCTGCCTGAGAAGTTTTAGTTGCTGTGCATCAGTAACTGGATACAGATATCTGAAAAAAAATTACAGTATGGTGCACATTTCATTGTATTTGTTTTGGAACAATATTTCATGCCATTATTAGATAAACATTTCCTATACAAAATTTTCTATAACCCCTTTCCATCTTCTCTCTCCTCTCTCATCTAACTTATAGCTCACCAATTGTGTAGGCCAATTGTGTAGTTTTCAAAGTGATGATGAGTAAAATAACTGTTGCTAGAGAGATTTTGAGAGGCAGAACGATTGCAGTGTTTCTATTTTCACAGTTACCCATTCAAGTCGAACAAGAAATGGCTGGTAAGAAAAACACTTACAGGAGTAGCAGTCATCTATTGAGAATGGACCTCATGCTGTTCAGGTTCTGTTCCAGGAAGCAATGAACAGGAGTTCAAATATAAAAATGCCTGAGGAAAAATGTTCAGATGCAATGTTTCTAATCTATGCAGCTTGATCTGATAACATACAGTAAAGACAGAAATAATGTCAATAGATATTGGCAAGATAATTGGCATTGTAACCCATTGACATCCATCTCCAGGTTTATTGCCACAAGCTTTTCCTAACCCTCCTGGAAAATCCTAGAGGTCAGATACAAAATTAAAAATCATACTGTTTACCCCTTATGTACCTTTTCCAATAATTCTCAAATTGTAATTGCCCATTGTGTCCACAATCTGCTTTAAGAGCAATTAATAATGTATACAAATATTGCACAGACAATCTGTCTGATCTGCAGTAGTAATATGGTTTGCATGTCAAAAACAGAGTGTCTTTGGTCTACACAATAACTCTGCCACTTAAAAAAAACATGGTCAGTTTCTGCTTTTCATAGGCTGGATATACTGCAAGTTATTTTATCTTGTCTGTAAAATATGGCTAGGCATCTTTAACAAGGGCTGCTGTTATATACAATATTCTGTATAAATGTGACCAGTGAATGGTTATAACCATGAGATAGGAAAGTGGAGCTTTTAGATAATTCAAAAGATATATTTATACACATTTATATACAGATATATAGGATCCTGCATTTATATAACCACAGAGCTGAGATTCAGGCAGTACTCATTCATATTGGGGGATGAAGCCTGCAAAAGAAGAATGGAAGGAAGCCACACTTTCTTGCAAAGTCTAATTTGTACAGTAGATCTCTGATGTTCATCATAATCTGGGCCCTATCAGTTAAACTAGTGCATAGAACTGATACATAACAAGAAGAACTGCAGTAACTAATGCAAAGGAAATGCAGTAGTTTTAATTAAACTCTTTCTAGAAACTAGGAACTGTTCCTGATAACACAGAGTTATTCAGAATATGCATATGTTAAAAAATACTCAGTACAATTGCTATAATTTTAGTACTAATTTTTAGAGAAAAAAATAGGAAACATCCTCTCAAAGCTAAATATAACCTTTAGTCTTCCAAAAAAGAAAATCCCAAAATGTATTATTCTACATGCATGCTTTTTCAATAATCTATGCATAGATTATAATTGCAGCTTTGAAAAATAGGGAGTATTAGGACATTGTAATTAGTATATCTAGAGACCCATATTTGCATTTTAGATGGCTTTCATAATGTGGCTAATTTTTTGGAGAAAAGAAAACAGTGGTAAATATTTTTTTTTAAGTTGGCATGTTGTTGAAAGGAAACAAACCAATAAGAAACTGTAAATAAAGTCACTGGAAAGAGACAACTGATTCACTCATGTCATGCAGTTCTAAGACCATTTATTTTTCTCCAGATTGCAATATCCTGTACCTGGAAGAAAGTGTTATTATCATTAAATCAAGCATATAAGTCTTAAAAGATGATTCACTCAACAACTGCATATTGAAACGTTCTGATTCTGCAGTGGGACCATTTCCTTTTGCTATAACAGCCATGTTGCAAGGTATCAAAGTGCCATATATTCTGTCAGTAATTAATAACAAACAAACAAATCTCTAATAAAATGATAAGTACCCTTCTGTTTAATTCCTGGCCCTATCAGTTTCCCCCAGCTGGTCATTAATCCTTGGTAAATGACCCGAGCCATGATTGTTATTACTGACTATATTACTAATCTAATTTAGACTGTTAAAATATATTCTGACAACTCTGGGTCCTCCTGGGGATATGTGTAAGATTGATTGGCTTATACATTAAGAAACCAACAAAGTATAAAGAACAGGTTGTAAGTAAGTTACTCCTACAGGTAAATAAGTCTTACAACAGATGGGGACATGATAGTAAGGGATTGATACCTAGTTATAAAGGCTGTATTTACAGAAGAAGAATTAGAAAAATCCCTCCAATTATTAAAATATGCTTATTAGAATATGCTAGGTACATGGGCTCTGCTGGGGTATTGCCTTTTTGACATAATGCGACAGCATAGTAACTTCAATTACTTTAAGAATTGTGCTGGCAGATATTTGAGTTAGCTGTGGGGTCATCTTGTCCAATAAAGCTAAAAATGGAGAAATTGAAGATAAGGGCTGTTCACAGAGGGAATGAAGGCAGGTAGGACTTCACAGCTTTGAAGAAAAGGTGGCCCAAAGTCAAATGCAGAAGAAAATTATGTGTTGATGACAAAAAAATCCTGTATGGTTAAAGCTCAGGTCAGAACTATGGAAGACTACTAAGCTTTCTTTCATATCTCTATGGTGATTTGATTAAACCAGGGCCACAAGGAAGTCTGGTTAATGATGGTGCCAGTAGTGGAAATAGAATTCCTGATTTTATAAGGACACATCTAATAGGAACATGAAGTGTGAGAAGCATGAATGATGCTGAGAAACTCAAAATTGTCAGAGAAGAAATAAAGTGTGCTGAAGTAAACTTGGATGGTGTGGAGTTGGCCATTTTAAATCAGATGTTTATATGAGGCTAAGTACTGAACAGTAGCGGAAGTGATAATCAGAAAGCCTCACAGAAAGCCACAGAAAGCCTCAGCCTCACAGGGGGCCATGTCAACGCTACCCCCGGAGTTTTCTACTACCGGGGCCGTGCCCTACCACAAGGACGGGG
>JANHFN010001262.1:58724-69617 GCA_032468175.1 Toxicocalamus goodenoughensis | reverse complement strand
GATAGATAGATAGATAGATAGATAGATAGATAGATAGATAGATAGATAGATAGATAGATAGATAGATAGATAATGTAGGATCCTAGGTTTATTTGATCACTTTTGTTTCTTTTGTACACTTTTTTTCCTTTTTGTTATTGTTAGTGTTGAGTGTATGCTTTGTTTAGTTTTGTTTGTTTTTCTGTTTTGCATTTTATCTTTTATAATAAAACAATGAATATTATAGTAAAAAACCATTTTGGTGGAAAAATATACAGCTAAATCGAAGATCAATATTATAGGTTGCCTTTGTAGACGTTAACTTATTATTTGACTCAATTTCCTTTATGTTTGGCAAAGAAGGAAGGAATTCTCCATCTATATTTCCTGACATTTTTTTATTCTAGAATTCTCCACTTCCATAAGGATTCTAGAATAAAAGATCAGTGTTCCTGCTCCAAATATTATCCCTTGATTATCCCATCATGTAAAGTACACACTTGTCTGGGTAGCATTGAATATTTTCAGCATCTAGTAAAGATTTATTGAGGGCATTTATTTATTTAGCAGCATTAAGAGCTTTTCTTTAAAGGAAAGAGCTTGATTATTGTTCTCCAGAGATTAAAGCAACATTGCTTTGTTGAATAGGTGTTGTGACAGCCTTTTCAAAAATTCATTACACATCTATCTTTCTTTGATATCATTCTTTTGTGCATGTTTTGCATGTGGACAAATCATGATTTTTGTATCTTTATAAAGCTCTACATTATCAAGTGTACTATGTGCATACAAGCAGGAAAAAAAAAGAAAATTGCTAATAAGCAATCAAATCATACTAGAAACAAATAAAATAATATAAATTGTAAAGATACAAGCAAAACGTTTATAGTCATAAGTGGGAAGAGGTAGGTAATAGGAAGGATGAGAAGAATAATAGTAATACAGTCTTATTAAGTAGTGTTGAGGGAATTACTTGTTTAGCAGAGTGATGGCGTTTGGGGAAAAACTGTTCTTGTGTCTAGTTGTTCTGGTGTGCAGTACTCTATAGCGTTGTTTTGAGTGTAAAAGATGAAACAATGTATGTCTAGGATGTGAGGGATCTGTAGATATTTCCACAGCCCTCTTTTTGAGTCATGCAGTAAAGAGGTCACAATGGAAGGCAGGTTGGTAGCAATCGTTTTTTTGCAGTTCTAATTATCCGTTGAAGTCTGTGTCTGTCTTGTTGAGTTGCAGAATCAAACCAGACAGTTATAGAAGTGCAGATGATAGACTCAATAATTCATCTGAAGAACTGAATCAGCAGCTCCTTGTCCAGTTTGAGCTTTCTGAGTTGGTGCAGAAAAATTGAATCATCTAGTCTACATAACATTCTCTGAAAATCTTTAAAGTTTTTAGCCAACAGCAAGGCATAATCTGAATACAACATACTAATTCATCCCTGCCATCATCACAAGTATTCCTTATAGATTTGTCCATAAATTCATTGTACAACCAACAACCAACAACCATCACAAAGCTTTGATCCCTTACTAGGTAGTTTCTAACCTAAAGAGGATAACTAGTGATGTCCCCAAGTGTTTGCTGCTTTCACCAAAAGGTGTTGCAATATTTATGAACTTCCAAAATATTCATGATTGGCTACTGTGTGCCAAAGAATGAAAGATCAGATAAACCCTTTGTGGCTACAATATGGCTCACATACTGTATGCAAAATAGCTTTATTCCATTATCTGGAGAAGTTCTGTGTTTCCTATTTTTTCTCATACTTTATTAAAATCTTTAAAAATAACATAGAAGGAAATTAATTTAACTATCTCTGTAAGTTCTGTCATCTTCACTAATCATTCCTGTGTTGTGGGTCGTGTCAAATCTTTCCACTTTTGAACATATAAATGGTCTTGTTACATATAATTACTAAGTTCCATTTCTTTTTCTTCTGTTTATTAATCTTGAAACTTGCTCAAGGCCCCAATTCTTTTAATTTATTCATTAAAAATTCAGATCCCTTTAGGGGAACTGCCAAAACCAGGCTGAAATCATATGCAAAGGTTCTTAACTCGAATGACTCTTTTTCAAATTTTATACCCTCGTGTTTCTTATTATCTGTGCTTCTCGAAATGCCTTGAAAATGCTCTAATACACAAGTGTTCAGCTTTTCCCAAACCAAAGTATATAATTGGCTATCAAGCAAGATCTAAGGTCACACCCCTAAAAATAGTGGTAGGGTGAAGACCAAACTATTTCATTTCATATCTTTTATATTCTACAAAAGATATAATTAATATTATTCTCCAAGCATGTATTTAATAATATTCTCCCTATGCCATGATTTTGGTCTTACAGGAATAACTCTGGTGGGCCCAGGAAGGCTTTCGTGAAGATTAAGCGCAATCCCCAAATTGTGCACCTCTGGAGCTGCTTTTATTCATCATTATGACTGTTCCATTCCAGGTACACTTGGGAAAAGGCAGATAAATTCTGTAGAGAAAAGAGATAAAGGAGGGAGGTTTGTGTAGCAATCTGTTCTAGCCATTGGTAAATATATATCTGAAAATGCAAAATGATATAGAGGAATAACTGATCTGGAAAACTGAAATAGTTTGCATATTTTTTTCTAAAATAACCCAAAGAGAACTTCTTTTATTACTATCTGTTACTCCATCCAAACCTTTCCTAACTTGACTGGATAAGTAAAGTTTCTACCAGTGTTTTTCAACCTTGGCAACCTTAAAATGTGTACACTTCAGTTCTCAGAATTCCCCTAACCAGCATGACTGGTTGGAGGATTCTGGAAGTTGAAGTCCACACATCCTAAAGTTGCCAAGGTTGAGAACACTGGTTTATACCTAGAGGAATTAAAGTACCATAAGGCTTAAGGAAGGCACCTGCAACACCTCCATTTTATTTATTTATTAAATTTATACACTGCCCATCTCACTCTCCAGAGCAACTCTGGATCGCTATCCATTATGTACTACTCAGAACTGAAGGAATGGGTTACCAGATTCCAATAATCCATCTGAGCTCCTACTGTATCTTTTTTGTTGTCACATGGAGCAGTATCAAATGGGGAGGGTTTTCTTGGGAAAGGCTACTCTTGACACAGGACAATCCACTGAGTAGTTAGCATTTGATAATTGCTTTCTTTCTGTTGCTAGGTTACAGGCAGCATGGTTTCTATTCTTTTGGTCCTCTGTTTTAAGTAATGTAAATACTCTCCTTTATACTGTATTTCCCAACTGGTATAATACTTCTGAGTTGAAACACTGAGCTTAATTAGACATAGGCATTTTTTAAAAAGCAAACATAAGATTGCTATAGTAAAACTCTGCATCCTAAGTATGGAAGGTCCCAATGAAGATATGACAGCAGTTGGGTGAAGATTAGAAGTGCTTTGGATTAGCTTCCCTTCATTTCAGAGAGATGCACAGGATTGTGCCAAAGAAAGGCATATATTGACAATAACCTAAAGTAGGTTTTCAAGAACCATAATATAAAATATTCATTTGACTGAGAAATACACACTTTCCTTACCTGATTGAACTTTGAGCTTAATCTGCTTTATTAAACACATAGCCATTTCACTATCCTAGAAAAACAGTGATTTAACTTCAGCCATAAATTTCGAAGCTCCTCAGCATTTTGAATTTGGCTGGTTTATTTGTTTAAGTTATAAAATGGTAATTGCAACAAAAGCTTTTATCAGACCTAGGCACGATGTAAATAATTTTATTCAAGGGAAAGCTATAAGCTTGGTTATGGACTTTGTATCATGGTAAATAATATTGTCTTTCTTACTGAAATCTAAAATGGCAACTCTGTTTATAGTGTATTCACTCCATAACTACCTTCCACTAGAGAGACTGCTTTCTGTATTGGGCTTGCCGTTTTTTGTTTTTGCTTCTTTTGAACATCTTTTCAGCTACTGTGTTATCCTGAATTGTTCTTTTACATATGTACAGTGGCATTTGCATGTACACAGTGGGTACTGGAATGGAAAAGCTGTTCTAAACATGCATCCTCATGTGGCAAATTTTGATACAAATAGCAAACTGAGAAATAGCTATTTGTATTATTATTATCTTTATTGTCAGAGTGCAATATGTGTACAATGAGACCAGAAGTAGACCAGAAGTAGGTTAAAAAACATCTGAAGAATAGCTAGATCTAAAAGTAACTCAAATACCTGTTCAAGTTTGTGTTTAATATACTCATTTTCTACAGAGTAGAAGCCTCTTACAGAAAAGAACTGCTTGACTAATACATCTGTCTCACTGAAACAATTACTATGTCCTCACATAAGATGCAGCCAAATTCTCACTTGGTTTGTTACAATATGGATGATCTAGAGTTAAGAGTGAAGATCTTCTTAAGATGATTTGAAAAATGGTAAAATAATTTAACTTTGGACACTTAAAAAACGCTCAAGAGGACAAGTTCAGGAAAAGAAGAAAAAAAGAAGAAAAAAGAAGAAAAAAAAGCAAAATTTTAAGTGGTACTCTTGCTGATACTAAATGAAAATAATAACCACTTTGCTATTTCACCTTTCCTGAAAAAATAAAAATAAAAAAGTAGTTATAGATCTATTAGAATGGAACTGGATGGGAAGAATTAGGTTTTCATTTTCAAAATGCTAGTGTGCCATTGTATATACACTACACACACACACACACACACACACACATTTACCAAAGAATATATTTCCAAATAGAGTCATCAAAAAATTGGTAGTTGTTTTCTTGGGACAGAAAGGTAAGAGGGCATCTCAGCAGGAAAATTGTCTAATGAGTTGCCACAGTAGTCTGTAGTTTTTGCTGAACATTTGTAAGCTGTTGCCAAAGTGTTTCAGACTAGACAGGATTTTGTTAAACTGGCTGATTGACTAGGATAGGACCAGTTAAAATTATAAATGTGGATATGCCATAAATATAATAAAAATAGATACTGTGAAATTTTTTGTTTATCAAGGAAATAGGATGAAGTACAGAAGGAGCTACTTTGGAAATGACAAGCATGGGGTTCTGTCTGGCAGAGATAGCTTGGGTTGTGGGGTCCCTGGTGCTCTCTGAGCTTGGGGGTTTTCTTTCAGACATTTCATTACACTGATGCTTTTACCTAGCTTGATAATGAAACATCTGCAAGAAAACCATCAAGCTCAGAGAGCACCAAAGACCTCACAGTTCAACGCTGAGTACAAATAATTTCTTTCTCTTTTTACCTTGAACTTTAGTGAAAATAGTGGGTTCCATTTAAAATAGAGCATAAGTACCTATGATTATGATTCTAGACTGATAAGGCACCAGTAATATAGTTTCTAGATTGGCATAAGATAATTATTATAGAGAGTAAGAAAGTTGACTTTGACAGAGATAAGTAAAAGCTACTGCCTTAGATAAATGGTCTAAAGCATTTTTTGAAGTCCACAATACGGAGATAAGTGGCTCAGACAAAAACTCTCTAATTCATTGAACTTTAAGGAGGAAGAGGAAGAGATGCAGGATAATCACATTTGCAAGATTCTGTATCAAAGCCAATTTCAATAAATTAGTTTTCGCTTTCCTGTAGAATTGACTCCATGATCTGATTTACCTAAGGGGGCTGGAATTAGTCTTGCAAATTCGGGAGGTGTCTGCCTGAGCTGTTTCTGAAGGTTATCTAGACTTTGTAGATTCTCTGATAGGGTAAGCTGCTCTTTGGGGATTGAATCCATGTGCCTAGACAAGGAATACAGAAATAGCCCTGGAGACCAAGTGAACTTTTGAGACTTCTTAGAGCTGAACTGCAAATTACAAGGACTACTGATAGCTCCACAATATTCTGTGGCTTCAGATTATGCTCAGGATGAAATAAAATACATACATTAGTCATATTGTCCTCTGTTGTGAAAAGAGTCCTTAGGAGATTCTTGGTCATTTGATTGATATAGCTTTGCTTGCCACGAAGGACAAATAAATATTATAACACAGAATAAAGGATAATATTTGGAATGCTTATGTTTTATCCCAACTACCTACCCTGTTAGATTTACACCTGTGCTTCCTAACTGAGTATTTTTTTCCAGCCAAGAGTTCACTTTCACCGTGTGTTTTCTGGCTGGGCGATGACTTGGTCATTAGTAGGCATTTGCATGTAGCAGAAATTTACTGGGACAACTGTCTTTAAACACTTCATAATCAAAGAAAAATACACATAAACAATGTGTTTTGGCTCTCATGTGGTCCTTGGGGTATTTTTAGTATTCTAAGCTTCTGGCTATGATGGCTTTTCTGGAAGAATATTGTTTAGCCACTAGCCAGAGAAATGCCAAAAATATAAAAGTTTAATAAAACAAAACAAAAACATATAGATAGAAGTAGAGAGTATACATTCATAAAATGATAACATTTAAGTTCCATTGAAACAATATTTAACAGAGAAAGGCTGATCAAAGAGAAGGATTCGCTATCCATTTCCTATCCTCATGAAATGTCACAGAGCTTCAAGTTCCTAATAAGTTTGCAATGACTTGCTATTATATGGTAACTTTTAGTGGACAGTCACTATGTACAGTGGCTGTGTAACTTACATTCTGATTATCAGAATATTTGAGGCGTTTCAACAATAGACAGGAAAATATTTGACAGGCAATCTTCACCAGTAAGAGAAAATCAACGAACATTGCTACCAGGTAATAATGTTGGCATTTATTATTTATTTTATTGCCATATTATCTACTTATTAAGAGCTTAACCTATTAGTATGAACACAAATAATACCAGTTATTCTTGCTTGCATCAGTAATGACACTTGTAATTTTCAGTGTGAACATATGTGAAGCCCCTCTTGAGACTGTATGATACCAAAATCTCTTTATGAAGTACCAAGAAATCCAGATGTTTTCCTCATTCTTCTGCAATGATTGGAGGCTGTAAGAAAGGAAATCTTTAGATTCCTGTAGCCCCTTTCCTTTCCTAATTTCCAGGTGAGTTTTAAGTACAGCATTTACTGAATCTTACAACAATTCAGAGAGCCTTAGACAAGTATTGTCTTAATTTCAACTTGAAACATATCCATTATTCTTCTTGGGGAGGGGTGTTAACCATTCTAGTTTAAGCCACAACGATATCTAATTGTTCTACTATTATTAAATGCTTAATTATCTGAGAACCTGTTTTCCTATACTTTAAAAAGAATATGAATTATTAACTTGCTGTAAAGACATATATTTATTTGTAAGGCTACCTTCAGAAGAATTTCTTCAAAGTTTAAGAAGTATTATATTGGTCATTTTCCCTCTATTGTTACCTTAGAACAGTGTTGGTGAACCTTTTCGGCACCAAGTGCTGAAATGGGGGTGTTCATGCGCGGGACCGCCCACAAAAAACCGTATGAGCAGCTCCCTGGCATACATGCCTGCACCGGGGAGCTGCTCTTCCAGTTTCCGGTGCTTCCGCATGTGCAAAGACTAGCTGGCCAGCGTGCACACCTGCACCGGAAACTGGAAGAGCAACAGGCAACAGCTGGCGTGCCCAAAGAGATGGCTCTGTGTGCCACTTCCAGCACGCGTGTCATAGGTTTGCTATCACGGCCTTAGAATGCTTAGAAGATGTTTATGAATACAATTCAGTTTCTAGAAGTACATCCAAAGTTGTTCTAATACTTAGATATTGAACAATCATAAATAAACACCAAAAATAGCACGTAACTTCCTAGGGTTGAAGGTTTTCAAGCAAAATCTGGAAAATATGGGATTCTCTTGAAATATGGAAAACTTAATTCATAACTCCTTACAATTTACAATATTTTTTATTTGCCATTTTCTAGTTTTAAACATTACATTCCCTAGATCAGAGTTTTGTAAACCTTTTCAAGGACAATTTTGGAAACAAAAAAAGTTTGAAACTTATGCAGAGTGGATTTTTTTCCATATTATATTATAAAGTTTGTATGCAAAAGATTTCTCTTGTTCTATCCTCAGTTACGTATCTGGTCTAAAATAATAACTTTAACACAATTATAAAATATTTTTGAATTATGTAGCAGGATCTGTTTTTCTTAAAAGTCCACATTTAAAATTGTTTGGCCATGAATGCCCAAACATACTTTACTACATTTTTAAAAGATGATATTAGTTTTTTTCAGAATAGCTATTCATCCATAAAAATGTGTTTTCTTTAAAAATGGCCATCTTAAAAAATGCTAGTAAAGGTTGGGAATATTATACAGATTTGCTTCCTTTATAAAATAATACATATATTGTGCTAATAAATATGGACAGTGTTCTTGGTTGGGAAAACCCAATACTCAAGGTCAGAGTGCTTTTAAAATAAATGGAATAATGCCTGTTGCTACCAGGCATAATAATAGGTAGAAAGAGAACATTATTCCCTAATCACAGATAATATTTTGCTCCTGGGGAATTTCACTGCAGTAAAATGGGTTTGCACTATACAACAATATGTTCAATATCTATTCATTTTGCATATTTTAAAAATGAGTACATTTAGGGAGACATTTGAAAGTGATTAAGTTCTAGCTGAACTTCAAGTAGAGTAGGTCTAATTTTTTTAAATCAAGATATAGTGGGTTGGAAGTGAGACGAGGCAATCAAACAATAAATGAAATAATATTGTGTGAAACTGAGGTTACAGCATCCTTTGTCCCCAAATCAAAATAGATTTGATTATGGGAATTTCTTGTGAAGCAGCTATTTTGGTGTCTGTTTCTCCTGGGTGGAAAATAAATAACTCCTACCTAGGATAAGAGATATTCATAATAAAATCTGATTACATTCACTATATACTCAAGTACAATATTAGTGGCATTAAAAAAAAAACTTTGGAAGACTCTAAAGACTAAACCAGGTGAAAATCTCTTACTATTACTGGAGGTGTTGAAGACCAGTCTTATAGAACTGGAATTGCATTATTTTCATGCATGATTTTATCAATTGTCTGTATAACTGTACTGCTCTGATTCAATACTAATTTTAAAATCACTGTTTCTGTAGAAGAGGATTTCTTCTACTGGTGAGTGGTGGTGCAGTGGTTTGAGTGCAGTACTGCAGGCTATTTCTGCTGACTGCCAGTGATCTGCAATTTGGCAGTTCAAATATCACCAGACGTAAGGTTGATTCAGCCTTCCATCCTTCTGAGGTAGGTAAAATGAGGACCCGGAGTATTGGGGGCAATAGGCCTACTCTGTAAACCGCTTAGAGAGGCTGTAAACACTATACAAGTCTGAGTGCTATTGCTATTGCTATTTCCAACTCAGGTTAGTCTACTGCTATTAATCATGACTAGAGCTGGTCATATGTTTCTAGACATACTATTTCACATACTTTCTTTCATTTCAAAATACTAATGAATGCTGTTCACCCCAGCATACTGCCACAACAAGATAAAGTACATAACAGTTTATGTTATGTTTATGTACTATCATTTTTGTTTATTTTTATCCCATCATTCTTTTTTCACATACAACTCAAGGTGGCAAACATACCACTACTCCTTCCTCCTCCTATTTTTCCCAGAACAGTCCTGTGAGGTAGATTGGGCTGAGAGAGAGTGACTGGCCCACTTTCATGCCTAAAAAAAGACTAAAACTCACAGCCTCCTAGTTTATAGGCTCATATCTTAACCACTAGACTAAATTGGCTTTCTTTTTATTGATAGTTACAACGTTTTTTTTTAACATTTTGAATTTTAAAGTATTCACTTTGGCCTCTCATCAAATCTTTGGTTAACTACTAATGGTCTCTAATTGATGGAAAATTAACTGTCAATAATTTTCAATTTAATTTGCATCTATCTACTCTCTCAGTCAGTTCCTACATTCAGAATAGAACAGGGCAGGGCAGGACAAGAAGCAATGGATAGAAACTAATCAAGGAGGGAAGCAAACTAGAACTAAGGAGAAATTTCCTGAGAGAACAATTAATCAGTGGAACAACTGGCCTCCAGAAGTTGTGAAAGCTCCAACACTGGAAGTTTTTTAAAAGATGTTGCATAACCATTTGTCTGAAGTGGTGTAGCGTTTCCTCCTAAGCAGGGGGTTGGACTAGAAGACCTCCAAAGTCCCTTCCAACTATTCTATTCTATTCTATTCTATTCTATTCTACTCTATTCTATGGGTGACTTTTTTATTTAGCAGTTTATTTATATATTTTCTCTTTACCTATATAAGTGTTTTGTGAACATCATATTGTCTGGGTCAATTTGCTTACATAATCATACTTTCCAGTTCCTAATTTCTACATCTATTATCCAACTATTGGTAAAACAAGTCCCATGTTTGGAAATATTCTGTATCTTCTTTTTTTATCTTTAATGTCAATCTGTCCATTTCTGCACAGTCTAGTATTTTTTTAAATTACATCTTCCTCTATAGATGTTTCTTAATTTTTCCAGTGCTGTGCAAATACAATTATCGCTGCTGTCAAAACATGCAATGTTAAGTATATATTCCCTTTATCATATTTTTCTGGTACTATACCTAACAAAAATATTTTTGGCTCTATATATGTTACTTTAATATTTTTTCTAACCATGCATGTATTTTTGTCCAATTTGTTTTGCTTTTGCACATTTCCACCACATGTGATAATATGTTCCTGGTATCTGATTACATTTCCAACATTTGTCAGACATGTTTTTAAACATTTTTGCTAGTCTTGCCAGTGATGCCACCTATAGAACATTTTATATAGGTTTTCCTTGTAAGAGGTTGCCATTGTCAATTTATAGTTTTCCTCCCAAAGTTTTTGCCATTTATCTAGTTCTATCGTGTATCTTAAAAAAATGCTCATCTGTTATTCTATTCCATTCCATTCCATTCCATTCCATTCCATTCTGCTCCACTCCACTCCACTCCACTCCACTCCACTCCACTCCACTCCACTCTACTCTACTCTACTCTACTCTACTCTACTCTACT
>JANHFN010001262.1:48565-58624 GCA_032468175.1 Toxicocalamus goodenoughensis | reverse complement strand
ACTCTACTCTACTCTACTCTACTCTACTCTACTCTACTCTACTCTACTCTACTCTACTCTACTCTAGACTAGACTAGACTCTATTCATCACTTAGTTCAGTTATCAAATATATACCTTGATGTTTGTTTGTCATCTGCAAAAAATAAAACAAAACAATTTATATTCTCTATATATGTCTAGCTATATCATATAGCAAAAGGCACCAAATGTTCCAGGGCCAATGCAGAACATACTGTCGTAATAAACATTAACAATCCCAAAAGGAGGGGCCTTTAGCTATTCTAAGTTTAAGATGATCTTTCTGTTATTCTGTACCATAATGGAAACACTTTGAGTGTCAGAGGAGATGTATCAAACACGAGACATGTAAGTTTACATGGGAGGAGATGTCTTTTAATTTTACATGCCTTACTGTATTTTATAGTAGCTATATGTAAGGTAGCTGTGATTCATTCCATTGAGGCAATCTACTCCATCAGAGCAAAAAGACAACATGAAGCCATGTTTGCTACTGAAGCTTCTTCCAACTTGACTTCACTTCATAAGCCTGGAAAGCTGGAGGAGGAAGCAGCTTTGAAGAGATGCTTTACATGAGCCTGGCTCAAAACGAAATGGTTCTTCAGAGCTTTACCTTAGCTTATATTATAGCAGGCTGAGAAGAGAGGTAGTCCTACACTTACAACCACAACTGAGTCCAAAATTTCCATTGCTAAACAAGGCAATTGTTAAGTGTGTTCTGCCCCCATTTTACAACCTTTCTCGCCACAATTGTTAAGTAAATCATTGCAGTTAAATTAGGAACCTAGTTGTTAAGTGAATCTGGCTTCCCCATTGATTTTGCTTGTCAGAAAGCTGCAAAAGGTGATCACATGACCCCATCATGAATACATGCCAGCTGTCAAGCTTCTGAATTTTGATCATATGACTCTAGGGATACTGCAAGTGTCATAAATATGAAAAATGGTCATAAGTGCCATTGTAATTTTTAATGATTGCTAAACAAATTATTGTAAGTTGAGGACTAGTGGTTTTTACCATGATTTTGGGGAGATACAGAAGAGGAAAAACTAATAGGAAATGGGTTATTGGTTTTTTTAAAAAATACTCATAAAAATGTACAAATCAAGATAGTTTTTGTTAATAAAACAACAATAATAAAAACTATCTGTATATGAAAGATATTTTTTTTGTTTCAAAATGTCTGAGTTATTTTCTGCTCTGCTCCTTGTTTTTTCTCAGTATATGTTACTCTTTAACTCTAGATTCACTACTGCTTCCAAAACAGACCACAGCTCAGGCATGTTCAGCAACCTTAGTCACAGCTTTAAAAAAAATATCTGTTAGAGGTTAACTAAATTAACTTGTAACCTCCACATGTCTTTCTTTCGTATAATTTCTTGGTTTTATTTGTTATATTTATGTCTTGCCTTTCCTCCAGGAGGTGAATGCCAGCACTCCCTCCACCAGTTTGATTCCCACAGCAAAAATGTAAAGGCTTGAGGTGAGAAATTCTCCAACTCCAAACATTATCATAAATAATTCATTCAGAGTATCTAGGCAGCACCATTTGTATTACTTCAGATTCAGGCAATGTTAAATAAGAATTACTCTCCTGCCATTCATCCGGTGTAAGAGAAAGAGGAGTGTTGCAAGAAATAGTAGACTTACAATGCTAAGCAGCAATATTACAGAATTGTTTCAAATCTGTTTATAAAGCTTTCTGCAATAGGAGTGGCCGCCTTTAAAAATCATGGACATGTAATCCTTCTGGGCAACGTACAGCAACGTATCATCCCATACCATACATAGCATGGATAGGGTTACCACCTCTGAGCTGAAATCATCCCAGTGAATGCATTAGTCCAGATAGAGTAAGGGAGGGAACATTGAACTGAAAAAGCTTGGCACCAACATAGAAAACATATGATCATGGAGACTAACATGTTTATAGGTATTGTCCTTGGTGCCTACCAGGTGATCCATCTCACTGGTGGGATTCTACCAATTTCCCTGCCAGTTCAGTGATTGTGCATTTCACATGTGCACATGCGCACGCACCTAATGCGTGTGCATGCAGCTTTCCAAACACCAGCTGAGGCTCTGCTGTGCCAATCAGACGAGAGGATAAAGAACAGAAAAGCACAGGGGCAGGTGGGAGGACCAATCCTGCGCTTTTCTTTTCTTTCTCCTCTCAGCTGATCATTGGAGCTTTTTTAATTACCCGTTTGGCCAAACCGGGCTGAACCGGTAACATTTCACCACTGATCCACCAGACTACCATACCATATGACCATATGTAGCAATCCATATGACCACTTACTACTTTGTGCCATGAAGTGTGCTGACTTTTAGCATCCACACAGGTAGATTTTCTCCATTAGATGTGAAAACAAAGAATTAGATTACCCTATAGGTAAAAGGTAAAGTAACAGAACAGAATAACAGAGGTGGAAGGGACTTTGTAGGTCATCTAGTCCAACCCCCTGCCCAAGCAGGAGACCCCACATCATTTCTGACAGATGGCAGTCCAATCTCTTCTTGAAAGCTTCCAGGGATGAAGCTCCCACCACTTCTGAGAGCAAGGTGTTCCATTGGTTGAAAGGAATCCCCTCTTCAATTGTGTCTGACTCAAGGGGTTGGTGCTTATCTCTGTTTCCTCACTGAGGGAAACAACATTGTTGAAAGACATTTCCGTGGTCACGTGGCCAGCATGACTATATGCTAAAGCACACAGAATGCTGTTACCTTCCCACTAAACTGATACCTATTTATCTAGCTACATTTATATGCTTTTGAACTACTAGGTGAGCAGGAGATAGGGCAAGAACAGGAGCTCACCCTGTTACGCAGTACTGGGCTCTTGAACTGCCAACCTTCCAGTCGAGAAGCCCAGACACTTGAGACTATACTACACCATCATATTAATTTTTCCAGTCTCTAGGCAGGAAATGATAAGAACAGGATCCCAGCAAAATCTAGAGACCCTATATTGTCAGGCCTACACCCTATACCAGGGGTGTCAAACTCAATTTCATTGAGGCCTACATCAGAGTTGTGCTCCCCCGTGCTCTGTTTTCACTGGTAGAGGGCTGCAGGAGGCTATTGTGACTGAAAGGGGGGACCGAGGGACCATGTGCAGTCCCAGAGGTCTGTTTTTGCTGTCAAAGGCACCGTGGGCTGGTCCTTTGCTGTTTCCATGGTGGTCCCATGGGCCAGATCTAAGCACCCAGTGGGCTAGATCCAACCCACAGGCTTTGAGTTTGACACCCTGCCCTATATCTTTAACAGACCAAAACTTGGCTTGTTTAAGGTAATTAAAATCCACCAAATATTAGAAAGATGGAATCAGGTTTTTTTTTCTGTTGTTGGCTAATTCTTATAGAAATACTATAGATTTACTTTATAAAAGTCTTGAGACTGAAACTCCCTAAAGCTTTGCTCTGGTATGTTTTTTTTTGGTTTTGCTTTTAGAAGAGTTATTCAGATACTCTTAAATATTAATGGTTTCAGGATCGATAATGTGGTTTCAATCCCTTTTTATTCTCTCTATTTACAAGCTCTCTAACTGTGGCAGATACCCTGGTTTTTGTTGTTGTTTTTGCCTTTCTCCCCCTTCATAATAGGATTTAAAACTTTTTATACTATTGTTCTATGTTGGTCTTTGTCAAAATACAGTGAAAGTTGCAAGTATTTCTCCATATTCTGTGAATGGAATGGCAGAAGCTAAACAGAATGACTGGATGAATTAATATAAAAGAATCTAGGAGGAAATGTATTTTATGCCTACAGCTCACTCTAGGAGGAAAGTAGGCTAGCAGGAAGCTATTGAAGCCTGTAGTAAAGCTATTTATTTTTTTATTCAAAGCATTTTGATTTTATTCAGCCTGAAAGTCTCCTAGAGTTATTTCCATGTCCTAAATGGGGCGGGTGTGTGTGTGAGGTTTTTCTTTTTCAAACTGTCTGCTAGGGTTGAGAAACTCCCCAGAAATTATTAGTTTAATTAGCTTTGGGGACTATAGTTTTGGTTTTTTTTTAATCCCACTGAGATTTGGTGATGTTGCTTAGTAATTGCTGCCTAGATTTTTAACTGGTATTTAAAACTATTTTAAATAGTACAATTAATTAATTTAGAACTCTTGGGGAAAATTAGGTTGTTTTTCATTCTTTCCAGCAGGTCCTCAAAAGGATAAATAGTTAGTGATCTATCTTTTAATCACAATGAAATGAGTTTGTCAGGTTTCTTCTGAAGGTTTATCTTAGTGGGCATACATGGAGTGAGGAAAACTATACTGACAACAGATGAAAAAGCATGATCAATTAAAAAGTATATTTTTCAAATTATTTTTAAGTAACAATATTTTGATCCTAAGAGAAACCTAACCTACAATTTGCATTTGTATAGCAATGGTAAGCCTAATAATGATTTGCAGAAGCTTGAATGCTCTGAAAAAATAATTCCATAAATTATCAGCATGGCTTTGCTATATTGACTGTTACACTTTGCACGTGACGACAAACTATTAGTTACCAGGTTAGTTAGGAGATGTGAAAAAAATTAAATATCAATTACATTGTTGTTCACACTTCAAAAAAAAAGCAGATGGCAATATTAGGGTGACATATTCAATCAAAATATGAATATCGGTGGAAGGATGGGATGAGATGAATGGATCCATAGATCGATAGATCAACGGATGGACAGACAGATATAGAAAATATACTATATAGATAAATAGATATGAGACATAAAATCATAAACTCTAAGTGGGCCTGGTAGGTCTCTTCTGTGATTGAACGCATGTTTTAACAAGTAGGTTATATTAAAATTTGACAGGATACTTTATTTATAGGAACAACCCAGCACCAATAGTAATTTTTTTATCTCGGTTTAGGAGACTGGCAAACAGCAAGTTTTTAAAAGCTCCACCTGCATATCTCCATGAGCCCAAATCCACCTTGGATGTAGACCAACAGAAAGGAAGTGACAATAGAGAAACATATTCCCCTCTGTGTCCTCTTCTAGATCGGTGGATGTTTCCATGTAACATTCTCTCCAGTTGCATACCCTGCTTTGATGCCCACATAGATTGCATTAGCATCAGGGTTATACCTTTGGAGGCACCAAATGACAAAGTGCCTGACAAAATGCATCATGAGTGCTTAGCATGGTGTATTGTTACATCTACATAATTTTAATTAGTGTTAATTATCCTTGTATTTGGAATTTAGATGAGGATTAGATGTGAATGAGCCAATGATTTTTAGGAGGCAATCTGTTCTCTATTGTTTCAAAGTGCGGGACATGGAATAATGGATTAAGTTATAGGAAGACAGAATGTGGTTTTTCTTTAGAAAGAGTTCTGACAATAAAATCAGTTCATCAGTAGGTACACTGATCCCTCCATTCTACTCGGTGTGACCAAGTGTAAGTTAAGCAACTGTCTGAAGAGCTGTTTTAATGTGGATCCCTTCCCTGAAGCAAACAAATAAATCAATGTTTTTTTTTAAAAAAAACTCTTCCAAGTTTGTGATTCCAACAAGGATGGGATGCTGTATTATGTTAAAGCAGAGGTGGGGAACCATGCTCCTTTATGACTTGTGGGCCGGCATGACTAGCTCAGGAATTCTGAGTGTTGAAGTCCACAAGTCATAAAAGGAGCATCATTGACCACCGCTGTGTTAAAGCAAGACAAAAGGAAGGGAAATGTGAAGAGTTTGTAGAGAAACATAAATATTCTAAATATGGTTTGAGGAAAAAAATGTGAAAAAAACAAGTTGGTCTTTTTGTTGGGGGAAACCAAGATAAAATATGTAGCATATATCAGATCATTTAGTAAAAATGGATGTTAGATAAGGAGTTTCAATTTAAACAGTCTCTAGCAAAAAATTAAATTTTTTCCAAGAGTTAAATGTTTTTTTAAAATATATACCGTATTAAATTTGTTTAAAAGTTAAAATATAGAATACAAAAAAAAGAAAAAATAATTTAGGAAAAGCAATTGGGAAGGTGAAATGGAATATGGAAAAAAGAACACAAAATAGAAAAAGGGTATTTTCCAATTTTCCTTAATATAATTAGAAGTCCATTCCAATACGCTATCATCCAATTTTCATATGAAAATGTATTCAATTGATCCATAAGCTGTTTAAAAAGTATTTATCAAACCTCTGTTTCATGATCTTCTTGCAAGGAATATCTGTCCAGATATTCATTTCTTGGATTGTTTTTTGATCTGGAGAATTCTTGGGCCTGCAAGAGTCCTGCTTGAGCCTTAAAACAGTTCCCATTACAGAGGATTTCCTCAATCTGTCATTTCACTACCAGAAGCTCCTAATTCTTTTTGAGAGTTAACTATTGACCAGAAGTCCTAAAAGTTTCAAACCTCTTCTGCTTGCAAACAATTCAACACTTTCTTTGCAAAACAATAAGCCTCTGATATGAATGTTTAAACAACTGCTGAAAAATGTATTGAATTAGATGTTCAAGAGTATAGAGAGTAGAAAAGAAATTGAAGTGACCAGTAATGGAACAATGGTTGTCATATTTCTATAGAGTTGGAATGACAACTACTAAATCATAATTTCATATCTTTAGATCAATTATACATCTTTTCAGGAAGAAATGCCATTCACAACATATTTATATTGCCTTTAGGTAAGACTTGGGACAGTGTACAAAAAAATAAAGCAATTAAAATTGGCAAATCCAATCCCCATTAAAATCAACATTAATGTAAAACATAAGCAAAGGTCACCCAATATTCCTGGGTAGGTGATAAAGTCTTATTTAAAAAGTATACTTTACAGGGTCCTGAATGCCCACAGGTGCATTCATAGGGCAGTTGATGCTACAGAGTAATGGTTTGCGATAAAGTGCTTGAAACAGCACTTTTGTTCTTATGGTCAAATAAGATAGATGCACTTTTGGATAGATGCCATTTCATACACTAATTTTGCCCTGGGAGATCAGTTGGTTTATGTTTGTGTTGCCATTGTTGTTGTTGTTATTTTTGTTGTTTTCATATGTACCAATAGCTTTGGAGATTACTTGAGGACAGAGGAAATATGTACTGTATGCTTTTAAGATTGCAAAGTCGAATAACTCGTATAATATCCACTCTTCATCAGGCATCATAGTTTTTTCAAACCCTGAAGAATGTATCTCCCTTTGTGTATTTGAATAAACATTTTGTTGCTGAGCATGCCAGGTAGAAGATAATTCAGAACTTTGACTGCATATGCTAATTTATATAGTTAATTTGCTATCTTTTCTCATAATTAATGCAGTCTTTTTTTTATAAATTTTATAAGCAACAGGGTTCTCTTCTGCCCTAATGTAATGTAACCTGGTAATTATTTCTAATATAACTGCTTAAACATAACAGGAATCTTTTTATTACTTTTTTTTAATAAAAGAGAGATACTTGTCTGGGAGAAGTTCTTTTCTTGGTGTATGTGTGTGTATGTGTGTGTTTGCGTGCGTGTGCTGTATGTCTGTCTGTCTATCTGTCATCTGTCTATCTCAGAAATAAAGTAGGAAAACTCTGCAGATTCCACTTTCTAGAATTCTTTTTAATTCTCACTAATACATCCACTCAGCATCATGTGACGAAGGGAATAGGCAGAGGGACCTAGAATAAAAAGTATTTCTGATTTGCTGCCAAACTACTTTTCCTATAAAGATGCATTCCTATAAATGTTGCAGGAGGGTGTTATTGGGGGGAGAGGGGGGAGTTAGAAAACTCAGCGTGGATAGGGTCTTTTTTTCCTTATCTATCTCACATCTGAATTTGTTCCTCTTCTGTACAGTATTCTATTATCCTTTTGATGGACAGACAAAATTGCAAGCTTCTTTGTATAATTTCTTTCCATTGTGTTAGATAGTTTTTTTAAAAGGGTGAAGAAACACCTAAAAATAAACCCCACACATTTTTATTTCCATACATCATTTGCCTAGTACTGGCCAGGCATTACATATTGATTCTATAAGTTCTGTGCTGTGAAAATCTTTTGTTCTCATAAGAATTGTCAAAAAAATTAGTTGTGACTTCTATGAACTTTACTGTAATAGTGTGATTATAACCCAGGATAGCACATACCTAAATAAAATCTCACAATGTTATAGTACAAATATAAATAATTATTTTCCATCCAAAAGAACGGGAATATGTTGGGTGGTTATTAACTTTATAATACTGCACAGTGGTAATGGGGATTGGGCAATTAGACACTTTCTTCTTTAGAGTTCTGTTGTTAATAATTCTCTTTGGTATTCTCCCCAGCCATGTTTCACATTCTTAAAAGAATAAAAATGGAAGGGAGGAGCCAGCTGAGCTATTACAGGATAAGAGATTGCTGGTTGCTTTCGCACAATTGGACGTGAGCAAAATATAAAGCTTAGCCCATATCAAGATCAAGGTGATGCACAAAAAGCACTAAGTGTGAATAATTGCCAGGTGATCTTGTGTCCAAAGACAGGCAAAGCCCCACTGGATGAAAGAAACTGGCAAATGTCTATGGAGATTCTCAATCATCTAGGTCAAGTTTGTGCCGAAGGTGCTTTTTCAGGAGGCAAATTGACTTTCTGTTTTTTCTTTCAAGACATTTCGCTTCTCATCCATTCTTCAGAGATGAAGAAGTAGCTTGGATGAGAAACAAAATGTCTTCAAAGAAAAACCAGAAAGTCCAGTTGCCTCTTGAAAAAACACCTTGGGGACAAAGTGGCAGATGTTCAGTTGGGCTATTAAATAAACAACAAACATGGTTCTTAAGAATTTCAATGGCTACTGTTGGGATTCTTTTGTGAAGGAAATGTGTAGAAAGACAAAATAACTTGATCTTAAATTTCAGTATTGGGAGAAACAACACATTATTTCTCTTTGTTTTGTTACATCCCTCCTCTTTCCACATACCAATACAGCTTTACATATTTTTTGTAGGTAGATACACTTTAAGGTAATACAATGGAGAGGAAAACCTCAAAAGGATGGTAAAAGGAAGATTCTGAGATTTAGCAGTGGAGGGATTAACCTATTAAGAGTGATTAAGCGCCTGAGATGTGCAATGAGTCATGGTACTTATTGAGATCTAAGCACTAAAGTAGGACTTGAGGAGCTAGAAACAGGAGGAATTTTAAACAACAAGAATGCTCTGCAATTAGGCAAAGGTCAGTCTTAGTTGGGCTCCAAAGAGAGGCTTAATCTCTTCAGTGGTGGAGAAAAGATCCTGTGTTGCTGAGATACATTAGAACAGCAGTGGAAAAGCAGGGAGAAAAATTAAAGGCTGGAGGAACAGGAATTTGGTTTTATGCCAGGATGAAACTGCTGGTAAACATCCTGGCACCATGCGGCACAATCTTCTTGTATAAAAACACAATGAATGAAGCACACTTTAATTAACTGGCACCACTTTTTCTCAGAGATAAATGTTGTAAAATGCATAGCACAGTCAATCAGGAAATGCAAACAAACAATGTGTTCAGACCTGAAGAGCTCTGTGCCACTTGACTGATACAGGCAAATTCCTTTGCTTGCTGGTGATGCAAAACTATGCCTGAATTAAGATGGGGTTCAAGGGATCCCTTGTAAGGCTTCCAAATGTGTTATTCAAGGAGGAAGGGCATTTCAGGCTCTCCTTGCTCTAAAAAAAAAACCTCTTCTTTGCGGCAGTAGA
Source organism: Toxicocalamus goodenoughensis (assembly GCA_032468175.1). NCBI lineage: Eukaryota > Metazoa > Chordata > Lepidosauria > Squamata > Elapidae > Toxicocalamus > Toxicocalamus goodenoughensis. Next base: position 48,951 of record JANHFN010001262.1, on the reverse strand, counting down.
TCTCACCGGTAGATGATGTTCCAGTTTTTGCATCATTTGAAACTGAAGGATGGTTTTCGCAAATCCCACAACCCCAGGGAAGCTACCTGTTGGCCATAAATATGTGTTGATTCTGTACAAATCCGGATTCAGCCTTTCTTGGCATCTCTGTTTCAAAGAGATCAGATGTCTAAGTAGGATACAAGGCAAGTAAAAGAAAGTTTGCTACCCAGCCTGAACAGTGCTAGCCTTGATGGACTATCAGTGAATTGGTAGAAAAGCCAATGCTGCCTTTATAGATGATAGACAGATGAAAGACAGATGGAGAGGGGGGGAGGGACAGAGGGAGAAGGGGAGAATGGAGAGGGAGAGGGAGAAGGAGAGGGAGAGGGAAAGGGAAAGAGAGG
>JANHFN010001262.1:2631-13873 GCA_032468175.1 Toxicocalamus goodenoughensis | reverse complement strand
CTGGATACCCCCTTTCTTCGGCTTGCCTCTACGGGGCAGCCACAGCCCCAAAATCTTGCAATCTGGGGCACTCCAGCGAAGAGCCCAGGCGGGGATTTGCGGAGGTCCGCAAAACCCCATCTGGCAGCGAAGCCTGTCAACCGGAAACTCTCAGAAGGCTGGGTTCAGTTTTGAAGTGTTAACATCATCTTCTCTTTTAGAACATAAAATCTTTCTTTTTTAGATTTAGTCTTAATTTAGTTGACACATCTCCAATCAGATTAACTGGGTTTATTGCAAGTTTACCTAAATTATCCCCCCCCCAAAAAAAATCACAGCTAACTATAAATATGAAATAATTATTTTTTCACTGGTATTTTCTTAAATTAGAACAATTAAATGTTCTGATCCATTATTTCATTCCTAACCATGGTAGGCATGAGCAGCATATGGTAAAGGGATGCAGATTATTATTAATCTTAATAATATTATTTTTTTATGATTATTAATTTCCCCTTGATCTGTAGTATCCTTTCCAATTTCTTTTTTGGGACTCTTTCATCATCCAATATATTATTATATTTTTAAATGGAAAAAAAAGATCCATTTCTATCTTCTATAATGTTTGATTTCCTAATATAAGTCATGGAGAAAAATGCTGTAATTTTTCTGCATTCATTACATCTTCTTTTATACTAAACATATTTTTAATGATTGAAAAATCAGGCACAGATTCAGTACTTTCCTTGTGCTAATCATTAGGGATACACTACTTGATACCTCATGATTAATTAAGTTAATACTCTCCTATATCATTCTTAATCAATGACAGCTGACTGTTTTGGGTTCTTGCATATTGCTTTTTTCATCAACACTGTTGATTCCAAATAGGAAATGAAGAAGTATTTATTATCATTAATCAAAGAACCATTTGAAAACATTGCCTTATTTGCTTTAATTCTACAAGAAGCTGAGGTGCACATTAGGGAAACTTCCTACTATTTAATTGAACCAACAATTATTTTATTTAATAAAAAATATTCAGTAGCTGTTTCACGGATGCAGTTTATATATTTGTTTATTTTTACCAGGCCCAACAGACAAAACCACAAAATGGTGCAGAGGAACTTAATCCAACAATATAAAATGCTGTAAACTCTAAATTGCAGTTTACTATAGACTGTAATTTTTTTTGACTTATTTTAATGAGATATTTATTAAAACTAGTTTAGTGAAGAGAAGGACCAGGGAGATATGATAGCAATGTTCCAATATTTGAGAGGCTGACACAGAGAAGAGAGAATCAACCTATTTTCCAAAGCACCTGAAATCCAGGCAAGGAATAATGGATGAAAACTCATCAAGGAGAGATTCAACCTAGACATAAGGAGAAATTTTCTGACAGTGAGAATGATCAACCATTGGAACAGCTCACCTTGAGAAGGTATGGGGCTTCATCAATGGAAGCTTTCAAGAAGAGACTGGACTGCCATCTGTCAGAAATAGTATAGGTCTACTCCTTGGTTGGGGGGGTTGGACTAGATGACTTACAAGGTACCTTCCAACTCTGTTATTCTGTTATTATTCTGTTAGTTGTCAGAAAATTTAAGGCACTGAAATTTAAACTAAACAGGTATATGGTTTCCAAAATGGACAATATGCTTTAGGAATTTTAAATCAATTGATTCAAGGATTTATGCACTAAATGCACCACAGATTAACTCAGCTCAGGGAAGAAAAAATTAGAGGGATTTATGAGAGGAGAGGAAGTTACGTACAAGTGAAGAAGGCATGCATGGAGCACCTCATTTCTAATTGAATTCCCTGCCTACATTCCCAACTATAGGATAGTGAGATGCCAACTGACTAAAAGTTAAAGCTGCATCCTTTGAAGTCAGTTTGAAAAACATGTACAAATAGCTATTTTCATAGAAGAAAATGAGATAATACCTAGTTTTTTATTTTATTTGTAAACCCAAAACAAGATGAGAATTTATGTCACATATAATTTGTAATGCTTGCAATTGTACTAGAATCTACTATTTTAGGTTTGCCTGACGGGTTCAATTTATATGAAAAAATATAAATAAAAGGGATAATATAAAAACTGGAATAGAACTCATGTTAGAAACAATGATTTAAGTATGATAATTGAAGATTTTATTAGTTGCTTTAACACTTGGAAGCTATCCAGAAGTGGAATGGCTAAAATACCAATTTCCAAATAAATCAACCCAACCAAATTCACTAATCATGCATAACTAGATGAGGTGGCTGCAGTAAGATACAAATCTTCCATAGGGACTATATTCTCTCAACTGTTCCAGGAAAATCTTTATAGCCTGGGAAACTTCCCTGAATGAATGTTACACAAACCAAATAAATTCACTTTTGGCACATATAATTTTCCCATTAATAAAAAAGACAAAATTTTAAAAAATCTCTCTCTTCTATGTTTTATTATCTACTTGGGACAAATGTCCTTGTTTTGGAAAACTGTCTGGAACATCAACTATCCTATTAGGACAACCAACCCATTCAAATTCAAAGCCTTTATTATCATTGTGCATCATGTATACAATGAAATTGGTTTAGTCTCTAATTCAGCATTCACATACCTGGATCTGTGCATAAGATGATTGATGTAGGAGCTGGGGTTGGTGAATTCATAAATTACTTAGATGAGGGAATGGAAAGGAAACTCATCAAATTTGCAGATGACACTAACTTGGCAGGGATAAACAATACCCCAGAAGACAAGCTCAGAATCCAAAAAGATATTCACAAATTTGAACAATGGGCCCTATCCAACAAATGAATTTCAATGTGGAGAAAAGCAAAGTTTTACATTTAAGCAGGAAAAGTCAAAGGTATAAGTACTGATTAGGTGAGACCTGGCTCAAAAACAGTAACTGTGAGAGGAACCTTGGTGTCCTAGTAGATAATCATTTGAATATGAGCCAGCAATGTGCAGCAGCAGCCAAAAAACTAACACAGTCCCGGGTTGTAGAAACAGAGGTATAGAATCAAGATCACATGAAGTACTAGTACTGCTTTATAAAACCCTAGTAAGACCACACCTGGAATACTGCAACCAATTTTAGTCAACCATACTACAAAAAATATGTTGAGACTTTGGAAAAAGTTCAGAGAAAAGCAATTAAAATGATCAAAGGCCTGGAGACTAAAGCATATGAAGAAAAGCTGCAGGATTTGGAATTCTAAAGAAAATAAGAAATAGGGGTGACATGATAGCGTATTCCAGTATTTGAGGGATTGCCACAAAAAAAACAGGGTCAAATAATTCTCCAAAGCACCAGAGGGCAGGACAAGAAGTAATGGTTGGAAACGAATCAGAGAGAGAAGTAACCTGGAATTAAGGAGACACTTCCTAACAGTGAGGACAATTAACCAGTGGAACATCTTGCTTGCAGAAATCGTGGATGTCCAATACTAGATATTTTTAAGAAGAGTCTAGATAGTCACTTATCTAAAATGGTATTTCCTGCCTGAGCAAGGGGGCTGGAGTAGAAGACCTCCAAGATATCTTCCAGCTCATTCTACTCTAAGATTCCACCAGGAGCCAGCAGTTCCCAGGCCAGAGCAAGACTGTTATGTAAACATGTTTCTGCTGCCTTCAGAAGGTAGCAAGTGACCTGCCAAACATCTAATTATTTGAAAGGATAGGGAAAAGAAGGTTAGATTTTAAACCTGGAGCATCAGTATTCAAGTCTCTCATTGTATTGCATTGCAGGGGGATGAAGTGTCATGTGGAGGCTTCATTCTTTTCTGTAATAAAGATCCTTACCTAACTGATCTGGAAATCCCTTGCCAAGTTTAGCTGAGAGCTGAATTAATATCTGGAACCTGCAATTTACTATCAAGCCAGATGTGAAGTCTGACTGCTGGGGATGCAATAAGCCTTCAAAGTGCATGTTTGCTGTGGTTGATGATGGCACAAAACAAGAGGGAGAGATGATTGAAGGGATTTGCTGTCACTGGGATGCGAGTGAGGGCTAAATATTAATATAGCAGCAGGCTGAGCAGGAAAAAAAAGATAGGAAACACTGTGATTCAGAGGAAACAAACTTTATGAATGTGAAAAGGAAACCTTTCCCCTGTGTTATAGAAATACAAGGTAAGTAGTGGAGTGTAATGCTTATATGGGAGCAGGACATTTTATCACTTTTCTTGGATAATTTTGAGGGACATTTCCTCCCACCATTAGGCAATTGATCCCAGTTGATTTTGGTTGCTTTCCTATCTAGGATAATTGCTCAGATTATATCCAGTTTCGTAATATAAAGACCACCTAGCAGCTCAGGGGTGTCAAACACAGGCCAGATCCATCAAGCGCAAACCAAAGGAAAAACCATAGCGATATGTCATGTGATGGCAATGTTTGACACCTGTGGCCTAGCTGATTTGAAGCCTGTTTTCTTCTATGCCTTACTAGGAGAGAAACAGCTTTGGTTTTATCAACTAGAATTTATATTTCCAAAATGAGAAATCCCAATCGCTTGGCTGGAGTTTATATTAGAGTAAAAACCAGAATGTTAGGGTTGGAAATGTTGAAAAAAGCATCTGAAGGCCAGACATGGAACAATGGATAGAAACTGATCAAGGAGAGAAGAAACCTGGCATTAAGGAGAAACTTCCTGACAGTGAGACAATCAAGTGGAACAGGTTGCCTTCAGACGTTGTGAGTGCTTCATCACTGGGGGATTTCAGAAAAGACTGGACAGCCACTTGTAAAAATGATATAGAATCTCCTGCTTCAGCAGGGGGTTGGACTAGATGATTTACAAGGTCCCTTCCAACTCTGTTATTCTAAGATGGTATTCTAAGTTGGTTTAAAAAAATATTAATGATTTGAAAGGGAGAAACAAGGCAAAATGAAACAAAACACAATGCCCTTACATGGCTAAAGTCTCACTCCCTCAAATCCCCTTAACCTCATTTGATTGATTCATTCACTTCTGGTAACTCACTCATTTCAGAGGGTTTTCCAAAGATTTTCTTTTGCTGATGTAATTTTGTGTTTTCTGTGGAAGATTTTGTATCCATCCTTTCTGGCTATGAATGATTGGTAAATGTATGTATCATTTGATTGAATGGGAAAATGGTGTGCTGGGCAGCTTGAGTGACTAATCATTATTATTTTTTAATCCCAGTTTGGTTCAGTTGTGTATGTACAGTGAGGTTAAAGGTAATTAGAAAAGCTTACAAAGAATCAAAACATAATTCTAAAATTTTCCTTAGCGCAACCTTTACACATTGTCCTACCTCATATCTCAGCCCATTTAAAATAATATTATCATAGTTATAAAGCTAACAGTTATGTTCCTGTATTTTTCAAAAATACGCTGAACGTGGCAAAAACTGCTGTGAAATAGCTGAATACTTTACAAAATGTGGAGTGAAAGAACTCTCTCTTAATTTTAATAAAAATCCTCTATATTTTTGCTCATGGTTTGGATACCAAAGGTTTAATGTTCCCGTAAAGGGGGAAAATCCCTCAGCTGCCTTAGCAATATAACAGATATATCTGCCAATGTAGTATAATATCTTAAAAATACTTTCAGATGCTTTCTTATTTTTGTAATTATTTAAAGCGGATGGTCTTTTTTGTGATTTGGTTTTTCAGCTCAGAAAGTGTTTCTTGGAGTGTAGTAAATGTGTTTCAGGACTTAAAATATGCGCAAACAAGGCTTTTAGTGACAGATGCAGAAGTGTCAAGCACCTTTTTCTGATCATTTCAGATGACTAGAGAGGATGTTAGTATTTTGCCTTCACTGTGTTTATTTTCTCTTTTCCACTGCTTTTAATAGACTTTGATTAGGGACCCATTTTCTGAACTGTGTTGGGGTTTATACCAAAAGAAAAAGTATGCTTCATTAATCTTTGAAAGATTATATTAAAACACTGCTTTTCAATTATATGCAGTGACTATGTTGTATGATGGGAAATTCTCCCAGGAAATACAGGTTGTCCTTGACTTATGACCACAGTTGAGCCCACCATTTCCATTGCTAAGCAAGCTAGTTGGGAATTGAGTCTTGCCCCATTTTACAACCTTTCTTGCGACTGTTAAGTGAATTACTGCAGCTATTAAGTTAGCAGTACAGTTGTTAAGTGAATCTGGTACCACCCCCCACTGATTTTGCTTGTCAGAAGATCACAAAATCACGTGACCCCAGGACACTGCAACTGTCATAAATACATGCCAGTTGCCAAGCATCCGAATTTTGATCATGTGACCATGGGGATACCACAATGATTATAAGTGTGAAGCCAGTCATAAGTCACTTTGTCCAGTGCTGTTGTAACTTAAAATGGTCACTAAAGTAATGGTTGTAAGTTGAAGACTACCTGTAATAACTGAAGAGGATCCAGCCAGTTTTTAACATTTCAAAGCTAGGTATTAATAGTCAGTCAGTACTCTCTTGCACCCCCAAAAATGAGCCTCTACAAGGTTATAGGGTTCATATATAGGATATAAAATGGGAAGACTTCAGACAGAGCAGGGAGAGTCTTCCACCTTCATGTTGTCAGGAGAAAGTTATTTGAAAAATAAAAGATAAAGTTTCTATATAAGACCCATGGTTGCAGGGTAGTTTTAGGTTAGCTACACCCACACCCAGTGTAGCAAAGGGGGGAGAAGTTCCAATACATCACGTGATGACATTGTGACGATGTGAGTTTGACATCCTTGTTCTAAGTTATTCTTTTGTCTCTTTTGCCTCCCTTTCCTGTTCAATAACATGGCTCAACAGAGCAACATGGCCCCAACAAAACCACAGGCTATTTTGGACTGAAAGTAATCAGTTCTTACTCAATTGTTCTTTAGTTGGGGTGTTCAAACAACATCCTAACCCCACTAATGACTCTGCCGACCATATTACATTAAGCAGAATTGCACTTTTATAAGAGGAGAATAATGTATTTGCTATGGGAACTCTGTTTTAAAACATTTACAATCAAGTTATGATCAGGAAAGGCTTACTGTTTAATATGTCCTAGAACAAAATTATTTTTGAATGTTGAATGCGACATCTGTTCAGGTTCATATGGCTGGATCAGAAGAGGAGAAAAAAAGGGGGAAATCTTCCAATATAAAAATCAATGTTTATTAATATCAGTCTTGGTAACTATGCAGAGATGAGGAATATGGCTGATTTAACCTCTATTCCATCAATAAATCTAGTATAGAATGCCACAGTTGGTGAAAATCTGTGATTTGATTCCCAGCCATTTTGAATGAAAAACATTACAAAAGTATTTATAAGCAGTTAACATACCCCCCACCCCCAAATGCACACATACAATCACAAAGTCCTGCAAAATTGGAGGAGAGAGAAAAATTTGGGCTTCGTTATGCATAACAGATGACTTTGCCTATAAGACTATAAGATATTGCCTTATTTCTTTTTAAAATCCTCTTGCTAGCTGCTGTTACCCCTATAGACATATTTCAAAAATATTACTTGAAGATCTTAGCTATTTTGAACGGTGTTTGTAAAAAATCTAAAAATAAGCCTGGGGAACAGAGGGAAGAAGGAATTTAAATCTTCAGATCATGATTTCTCCATAAATAATAGACTGGAACCTTGGTCAAACTTTTATTAAGATAAATAATATATTTCCTTTAGCCTTTTCTCCAAATGTGAAGCTTAATCTTTCTTCTGTTTGTCATTCACATGGTAGTTTCTTCATTCCATCCAAGTAAATACATTTGAAATGATGCACTAACATCTCTCTATAAGGGTTAGGAATATTTTTTTTTCTTTTTTGGGAAATGTAACCTGGCAAATTTAATGTGCAGCTGCTGTGGAGTTTAATCTGGAATTTCAATGATTAGAAAAATGGGTGCACATTACCATATAATACTTTGCTATTCATTATTAAATACATCACAATTCCTGGTTTGGAACAACTGAAGGCTGGCAAAAGATTTCTGAAAAAATAATAATGAATCACTTATGAAATCTCTTGTTATAATAAAAAGGACGTCCTGATAATAATTTAGCCCATGCTGTATCCAGCACTTTTGCTTAGTTCATGATAGAAAATTCTAGGTGCAGTTTTATTTAAAGCGAAGAGTATTCAGAAAATAAGTCTGCAGGTGAGAATTTTATTTGGTTCAGTCCAGAGTAATCTAACAAAGCAATGGATGGGGCTTCAAAAGATAACTTGATCCAAAAGGGAAGAAAACAAAAGGCAATAACAACAACAACAACAATAATAATAATAATCCTGGTTATGGCTGACCAACAGAACACTGAAGAAAGAGACAGAAAGCCCGATTCTTGCAGCCCAAGAACAAGCAAACAGATTGAATGCAATCAAAGCCAGAATAGAAAAATCTGCTGAAGACCACAAATGCAGACTCTGCAAAGAAGTGGATGAAACCATCAATCACTTACTGAGCTGTTATAAGACAATGGCTCAGACAGCATCACAACACAGTCGCTCAGAAGATCCATTAGAACCTGTGTCACAACTACCATCTGCCTGTAGCAAAGAACTGGTGGGATCATAAGCCTGAAAAAGTGGTCAAAAATGAGAATGTGAAACTACTGTGGGACTTCCGAATACAGACTGAGACCGTTTCGGAGGTGGAGGCAGATAATGCTGTTGGAGGGGCTGGCGTGGTACCTGAGCAGCCCTCAATTCAGTTGGACGATAATGTGGTGTCTTTGGAAAGTGGACAAACAGATAATGCGAGGTGTGAAGAGGATCCTCAGCCTGTGGTATGGCCGGAAGTCTGGAAGGAACGGAAATCGGATTGGAGTTGAGGGACGATATGAGGGGGAATGTTTCACAAGGGAAACCTCCCACTTTTATGCTGCTGCCCTCCTGGACGTTTGAGAAGTGGAGGGAATGACGGATTGCTGATGAAGATGAGTGTAGTACTTCTACGACCAGTTTAAATGCTAGTACGTTGGAACTGCTCCGTGTCAAGTATGGTGACTTAAGTATTCATGACTCTACTCCCCAGACTGTTTTGGACAGTCCAGGGAGGGGACTTAGAATGGAAGACACATCTTTCTTTAGTTCAAGTGCCAGAAATAGCAGGGATATAAGTAGGAGGAGGTTGGAGGGAGCATTTTCTATGGAAGTATGAAACATTAGCAGATGTAGTAGGAGTATCAGGAACTCGAAGTAAAACCTCTAAACCAGTCCTAGGTTCCAGGGTTGAATTTAGGGATGCACAAATGGGGAATAGACTCCTGGGGTCCATCAGGCACATGTAGATATTGGCCCCAAAGAATGGTTTGGGGTGGTCCTCCTCCTATAAACACTTCCTTTGATAGGAACCCTGATAGGTTAGCATTATTTTTAAGCCAAATTGTGAACCACCTAGAATTATATTCCAATTGCTATCCTTCTCAGTGGTCTATTATAGTTGCGATAACTACAGTGTTTACAGGTGATGCTGCCAATTGGGCTGCAGAGTTGCATAGTGTGCATGCAAAGGAATTGATTGATATTGGTTTGTTTATGGATGCACTCAAAGTTCAATTTGAAGATAGGTCAAGGATAAATCAACATGAAGAAGCATTAATGTCATTGAAGCAGGATGGGAGGCCTGCTGTGGAGTATGTTAGAGAGTTTAGGAAATTGGCAAATAGGTTGCACACCTGGATGGAAAGACTATTGATTAGAGAATTTAGATCTGGTTTAGATAGAGGATTGAGGCAGGCTTGTCTTTATAGAGGAGTTCCCCAGAAACTGGGCGAATGGTACAAAATGGTAGTGGAGTTGGATATGGGACTGAAGGAGTTCCGACCTATGTTTGGGGGGCCCAAAAGACAACCAATAGGAGCAGTAACAGCACGGGGTAAGGTGGGGGAGGAGGCTAAAAGAATTGATAGGGGAATGAGGCCCATAAGGTGTTTCCGATGCCAAGGTCTGGGACATAGGGCAATGGAGTGTCCATCTATAGAACTAGATAATAGAAAACAGGTGGCTCGAATTCCTAGCACCACAAGTAGTAATTTGCCAAGTGGTGTCATGCCCCATGGTATGAAACAAGGGACAGTTACCTCTGAAAGATCTCAAGGGGTGTCACAAAAAACACGGAAGTAATGACAAATAGACATGAACACGGAAGTAATGACAAATAGACATGAGAGGAAAACACCTGATGGCAAACAACTACCCAAGGTAGTCTCGGGGTAATACAATAGTGGAGATGACAGTCTGGATGAGGATGATTTGGTGAGTAATCCTGTGCAACCATTTGTTATACCAGTAGTATTGGAAAATCTAACAAGCAAATTGAGGGGTCAGTATGGAGCATTAATTGACACTGGATGTACTAGATGTTTAATTAGTAAAAAAGTGGTTGATGAATTACAGTTAGCAGTGGAAGAACTGCCCAAACCTATGCATTTTGAACAAGTGGATGGTTCATCATTAGGTGGGTTCAACGCCATTCGTATAGACAATGTATATCCATTACCACTGATCAATGATTTGTAAGCAATGTTAGTGACTGGCCGGTATTTTACAAAATTGGACTTACGAGAAGCCTACTATAGAGTTCAAATACGAGAGGGGGATCAATGGAAAACTACTTTTAATTGCCCCTTTGGAAGTTTTCAGTTTAATGTTATGCCATTTGGGTTGCAAGGGGCACCTGCTGTCTTCATGCAACTTATAAATGAAGTATTACAAGAACATTTATATCGTGGCATTCTAGTATATTTAGATGATATTTTAATTTATACCAAAATGGAGGAACATGTGACCTTAGTGAGGAAAGTTCTGAAAAAATTACTTGATGCCAAATTATATGTGAAACTTTCAAAGTGCGAGTTTCACTGTACGTCGTTGGATTATTTGGGGTACAGAATATCCAATAAAGGAATAGAAATGGATCCCAATAAAGTCAGAGCCGTAGTTGATTGGAAAGAGCCAAAAACACGAAAGCAATTACAAAGTTTTTTAGGATTTGCGAACTTTTACCAGCAGTTTATTCCTAAATTCGTGCAAATTGCTTTACCACTAACAGAATTGTTAAAAACTAAACATCAGGCACCAAAACCCAGACCTAGTCAACCCATTGTATGGTCACAGGAGTGTCAGCGAGCGTTTGATGACCTTAAAGTTTTATTTGCTCAAGAGCCCATTTTAAAACATCCTGATACAACTAAAAGTTTTGTAGTACAAGCTGATGCAAGTGATGTGGCTGTGGGGGCTGTCCTCTTACAGTATAACATTGATGGACAATTACAGCCATGTGCATATACATCAC
>JANHFN010001257.1:219294-237944 GCA_032468175.1 Toxicocalamus goodenoughensis | reverse complement strand
TCTTTCTTTCTTTCTTTCTTTCTTTCTTTCTTTCTTTCTTTCTTTCTTTCTTTCTTTCTTTCTTTCTTTCTCCTCTCTGAAAGTGGTTCCTTAGGAAGTAAGATTTATTGTTGCATGCTCACAGTAAACACTAGATAGACCACTTTAAGTACTAGATTTTTTTCTTCATACCCATTGGTGCCAGGAAGGAATACTTCACTGTAGAACGGTAACAGATGTTGCAGTAGGATAAATTGTTTTGTGAATGCTGGGCCGATTTTGCTCTTAGGGCTAATTTACATAATTTGGTTTGTTTGTTGCAACCACATGGGTAGAATACAATAATGCAATTCCTGACACCATATGGACACCTAGAGAACATTGCTTCACTGTTACTGATAGACCAGTGGATTGGCAACTTTGTACAGCATTGGGTTGTTAACTTGTTGGGGGTTGTACACCTGTGATTGTTATCTTCTTGGGATCTTAAAAAAACAACAAACCAACCTAGCACAAAAGTATCTTTTGCATAATTATATGATATGAAAATGCCAGCAAGGGCAAAGCAAAGATAATGAGTTAAGTTGACCAGCTTTCCCTGGCTGGGTGTATCATATTTGTGGTCATTAATTTTAAGGGACATTAAATTAGACATAGGAATCATTGAATCAGATTGCTGCATATGCAAAACTGTCTAAAGCTGACAACCAAGTAGTAGGGCTGCATTTGAGACAAATCCATTTTTCATACCTGTATTTCCCAAGATACCATCAGTCTTGTATTTTAATGAAAATGTGTGATAGTAGCAACTATTTATATGTAATAGTAGACATGTCAGACCAGTGGCCTATTGCTGCCAAGCCTGGCCAGTTCTGAAACTTGGTGCCTCATGCCAGTGTTTTCCACTGTAAAAATCTGCTTATTGAACAAGCTGAGCTTTCAACTTAAAATACTGTAGCTGGAAATATATGCTCATTCAGAGCTTATTCTAAAGTCACTGTGCTTGTCACACATAGAAGTGAAGTTGGATTTGGATGCATGAGACAAAGGAGAATATGCAGCTAAGAATGGTACACAACAGCTGAGACTGGATTCCTACCTCGCTATCTAAGTGCAGAAGGGCTTCACTTCAGCCTGAACAGAGTTCTTCAATATTGTGCCCTAGGAGTTGAATGTGGCCCACTGATTCTGCCAATATGTCTTCCATTCAGTGGCTTCTAGTCACTTTGGCATCACTGAGCTGCTTTTTACCACGTGCAGCCTTTTAATATAATGCACTCATACAAAATGATGTTTTGGCATAGATTTGGAAAAAGATGAATAAGCCTTTCAGGATTTTTTTAAAAAAAGTTGTATATAGTAAACAAAGCAAAGCAAACCAATACTGACTTGTGTCATGTCTCACAAAGCTGTATTTCTCTGCTAAAAAAGAATATCAAGGTGAGGCAGATGGGCACCCCATGCACTAATTTATTAATTTCAAGAATTCAGCATTCCCCATCCTTCTATTCCTAAAAGAAATGCTTCATTTATGAATATTGTTTGTGTCTTGATTTTCTTGGCATACTGAAGAAGTCCTAATGTCAGGTTGGTCCCAGATTGATTTCTGTTGCTTTCTTCACTTTTTGAGTTCTAATTTTTACTTCTGAAGAAGCCATCATATAATTTGTGCCTAACTTTATATGGATATAGCAGAATATATATCTTAGCTTCCACGTACAGAACAGTTATTAGTATTTAGCTCTGTAGTTCAGCTGTGTGATTTGCCCCTGCTCTTTTCTTACAAAGTTATTTATACAGCCTTTTGATGTATTCTTCTCTTTCAGTCAACAGGATGGGGGAAATAGCTCAACCCTGACCCTATTCTATATAAATGTAATATTAATCATAGATGTTGTTATGATGATATATAATACATAACTTCACAAAGACAGATTCTTCCTCAGAATAACTGTTTTGAGGTGTGCACACCTTTTTTTTTCATTCACACACTCCCACATGTGGTAATTCCATAGTCACCTTTACGAGTTGTGATGGTAAAGAAACGTTTTCATTCAAGAAAGGGCAAGAATTTAGCTCAATGGCATTCCTTCCATAGATAACTCTACATTACATTTCTGCACACAGTATAGCCCATAGAATTTTCCTGCAGTATATACAGTGCTCTACAAGTATTGATTTATAAAATAATTTTAATCTTATTGAGTAGTTTGAGACGAGAGCTTCATAAGAACAATGAACTCTACTGAAACAAACCAGTTCATTGTAAAAGCAATGCTCATAGGGGAGATAGATATGTCTTTAATAATTGGCACAACTGTAACCTACAGCATCCTCTTGTACTTTATACATGCATCTTTGAGGTTTTAAAAAGTGATCAGTGTTCATGTAGCATGTTCTAGGACTGTTATATGTCCCTATAAAATATCTTAGCAACCAGTGTAGAGGTGGTGAATTCTTGAATAGCTTGCTTGCTTCTTCTCCACTCCTTGTGTTTGTAAGAGCTGAACTAATTGTACTTCTTTCAGGGGACTGTTTTTAATTCCTTTTGTCTATTTGTCTTCACATTATAGGGTCTCAGGTAACTCTTGTGTTTAAAATCTGTGTTTGTAGATAGGCAGATCTCATCTTGCTTGGGGGGGGGTATGGTAAATGTAAAAAGAGAAAACTAAAATGACTCTAAATTTTGTTGTAAGTTTAAAAAAATATTTCTCAAAATATTCATTTTATATTTGTATTAAATATATAAAATGGGGTGTATTCCAGCCAAAGTTCAGCACTTTCCTCTATTTTTAGTGAAAAAATGTTTTTAAAAATGTGTTTAGATCACTTCATGGAAATAATTGATATTTAAGTGGGTTTGAGACTAGACAAAGTGTCGCCTGAAATCTTGTTGCTGAACTTTCTCTTTCATGGGGCAAATAGCATTGCCCAATGAATAAGAATTGCCAATTCTTTCCCACTATTGGGTGATTGTCAATCATTGAGCCACCAAGGAGAAGCACAATTAAACAAATTGCCACCAGTTGAAAATAGATTAAAAAAGAAATTTATTAACCCTGTTCTCATTTATGTTACATATTATAATTTGCTGGGATTTTTCATCCAAAAGGTTCCAATGAAAATGAGGGGACAAGTGTGAAAGTTCATGAAGTAGGTTGGTGGTTCTCAACCTTTTCTCCAGTTAAATATCTTTTGTGACCATGAGCCATGGCCACAGACTCACAAGATTTTACTCAAATCATAAATCATAACATTTCTTTCACAGGCCCCCTGTGATGACATCGTGCCCCCAGTGGTCCATCGACCACAGGTTGAGAACTACTGGAGTAGGTGATTGTCAGCATGTTGTATGTGCCTTTAAGGTTCTTCGTTGATCCTCGGGTAACTTGAAGCATTAAGTCCTTTTCACAATCTTACCAGCCTAAATTCAGTGCTGAGGGTCCTTTTGCCAGATGATTCAGTGGGAAACTACTATTTTGCATTTGTTCTGGGATTTATTTCTTGCCCAAGTTATGCTTTCAAGAACTACCTCTTGTTCTTGGCATAACAAAATTTCATAAACATGAGCTGGAAAATTAGCTTCTGTAGGCATTCGTAGCTGGGGAATAAAAATATGTTGCTCATGGAAATGAATAATTAACTACTATAGTTTTTTTTTAAATAAACAACACAGTGGAAGAAACTAGCATATTTTATTTTCAGTCTGACCACACACACACACACACACCCATGCATGCACACACACACACACACACAAATCAAATTGTATATCTGACAATGTATACAATATACATTGTATATGTCTTAATTATCTTCCTGAACATCCAGAAAGAACATTCAAAACTATTACAAAAGAAAACAGTAAAAATATTATCAAACAAATATCAATTCAAGACCATTTCCACCTCTACCAACAATATGTTAGTGGGAAGCACAGTCTATTACATGTTACTTGAAACTTTACTGGAGGTAAATGCAAGTGTTCCAGTAATCAAAATGAAACAGTAATAACCCCGCAGCCAACATATTTTCCTGGAAGTCAAGAAAGCAACAATATCATAGAACATTGAAAAGTTATATTCCAAGCAAGAGCACATATATTACGTGCTACCAATTCAATTTTTTAATTCTTGGAAATTTTAAATTAAAAAATGGACTCCATGAAAATTGGACAGCTTATAAATCCAAGTGAACGAATGAATGGGTCTGGTTATCAGTTTGTAGAAATAGTTTTCTGGTAAATGGGCCAAAGATTTTACTCAAATAATTTAAATTGTTGATTTGACTCAATTTCATTTCTATTGGGAAAAGAGGAGTTTATGTCTGCTGTCTCATTTCTGTTCATAAATGAAAGCACAGCAAGGCAAAGCCAAACAATTCTTAAAATTACTTAAAATGAATATCTGGAAGTTGACTCCTTATTCTGTAAGTTGATTAGATGGTTTTCTTATAACACATGCATTTGAAAGGACATTGAAAGGACAAGGAAAATATGCATGGCATGTTTTAGAGCACACCTGATTACCTAAAAAGTGTTCATGGGTTGGTGGGTTCTCAGCCATGTGCAGAAACTTTGGTAATAATGAAAATTAATGCAAAAAAGGGAAGATGTTAAAAGCTGCATTATTCTTGATGTAGAACCTATAGGGCATGTGCTTTTCACAAACAAGAACTCAGTCTGTATAATATTTTAAAGGTCAGTCTTAAAACAGTCCATTTCTGTACAATGTTTTATAAATTACCTCTTGAGGCCACAAAAATCTACACAATTATTTTAAAATATACATTTTCTTGATCTGAACTAGAGCTATGCAGTTTTAGCTTGACCAAGGAATGGATCACGTGATGCAAACATTAGTTTCTAATTTTATTCTGTAGAGAAAAATAACTGCTTTTAAATCATTCCTGGTGTTCAAATGGCAGTAATTTTCCACTGAATTTGATGGCGAAACCACTTTTGACTTGAAGCTTCAGTCGAGGGTGTTCAATACGAACAGCCTAATTATTAGTTTATGTCGAGTCACCAATGGTATAGAATCAGAAAAATAAAAAGAGAAAGAAAATCAGGCTAGGCTACTGTGACCTTTTCAGTGGGAACAAAACATTTCATTTTTAAATTTATCAAATAGAGGATGCCTCTAAACTGCCCAACAAAAGTTGGTTGTAGAAAACAAATAATGTGTATTTTACAGCTCTTTGGATTGTCTAGTAGCAAATACATATATTTTATGAGCACATCCTAAACATCATAAAATATTTTAGTAAATGTAATTTTTAAAAATTAATGAGTAAAATAAAAAGCCATATTGCAGAAAAGTGTCATATCTATTTCTATAACTGTTGATCTTACAAATAATAGACTTAAAATTTAATGTAAGGTGTCTCTGTGGAATATTTGTCTGATCAAATGAGATCAATTTTTAATGAATCAGATGTAGTCTTCTTAATGTATATATTAAAATGAAGATCAATGCAAAAAGATTCCACCTTCAAATTCCTTATAGTTACCTGTAAAATATGTTTTGGTTTGACCCAGTGGCACTTTAAGAAAAGTGAGTTTAACTTTTATCTATCACAATGATTTGGAATGCATTTAGGATAATGTTTACTTTGGATCAAGTTATTCTTTCTATCAAGTTCTATCATGTTCTGCACTATTGATTCATGTGCTTTGCACATCAGTTATGGTGTGTGGGGGTATGTGGCAATAAAGTAGCATTTAGCATTGATTAGCCTCTACACTGCGCTGCCATACCATTTAGCGTATATGCACCCTTGTATAGTTTATAGTGATCTTTTACTAGATCTAACTGCTATTTTCATGCAGATGCTATTTTTCTTTCTTTTTTATTACAGTAAATGGCACCTTTTGCAGGTTTTCTATTTCAGGTTGACAAAAATGAGAAAAAAGTGCCAGTGATTTCAGTTGTAACTTGGGGGGGGGGTTTCCTTTGTTGTAAAGAAAGGTTAATCTAGCAGATGTTGCTGTTGTAATAGCCTCTGTCCTTTAATGTGTAACTTGAATGGGACATCCCAACCTGACATAGATAGGTCCCAGTGAAAGTAAGAACAGGTGTGCAGTGGGTAGTATTTGTTAGATGGTTCCTAGCAAGTGTTTTTGACATAAAATTATACCTGTTGCCATCAGCCACGGTAAATTACTGCTGCTACTTAGTATGAACAGTTTTGAACTAGATTGACAATGATTGGACACAGTATAAAATAGCTTCATATATTGCTTTGATTCCTTTTGCATTAGCCAACAGTTTTCCTTCTGGAAAAGAGAATGCTGCACCTGTTAGCTTGGCACACTTGTTAAAAACTGGAACCACAGCAGTGCAAGATCAAGGGTAATAATGGAGAACAATCATTGTTTAATGAATGATCAATAATTTGTTTAATTAATGATTAAAAACAAAGGTGTGGCAGTTGCAGCCTTACTAAATGTCTTGAAAATATGTGTTTTTCTTAAGGCATATTTATTTGAATGGAAATAGCATAAGCCAAAAACATAGGTGGCGTCAGATGCAAAGAACTGAGTATATGCTGGCCACCTCAAAAGTCTTTCTGAGTTGGTTCATGATTCTGTTGTTTAAAATCATAACTAAACTTCTTGCATATACTAAACCTTTGCATAGTGGCCTGGAATGTAGCATTCCATCTTTGACTAAAGAGGAAGGAGGGGCGGGGGAGATGGATTTATGGTAGTAATGGCTTCTGCCTTTCGGTTACCATGAGGCAGCCAATAACCAAAGAAAGAGGGAGAGTGTTGTATTTTCAACAGGTGGAATTTAAAATGTGAAAGCTGGGCTAGACTTTATTGCTTGTAATAGTATGATTTTGCCCACCATGTTTTAAATACATCTTCAGGTAACCATTTGCCTTATAGGTGTATTTCATTGTTCAGTATAAAATTAATATTTGACTAGAATATATTGCTGTCCATCACCTAGAGTATATACAATAGTGTACTTTGTGTCTTTTACATGGCAGTCCTATGCCAATTTACACAGGAGTGAGTTCTCTGTCTTTATTGAGACTTATTCCCAAGTAAGAGTATAGGATTGTAGTTTTAGGCACTTTATTGTGGACCTATTATGGAATAGGTTAATTCTTAATTACTTGCGTAATGTCATAAATACTTACAGGCATTCTATAGGGGTACTGCTGCCTATGGATAAAGATATGTACCCTAATCAGGAAGTTATATTTTGTCCATGTATAAGCTAATAAAAAGTGTTTATGTTTCAAAGGATGTGTATCATATATATACATATATCTTATATAGCGCCTATGATGATATATTATACATTATTCATTAAAAAATATCATTGTCCTTGAGGCCCTACCTCAAATTTTGTATTATGTGTATAAATGCAATTTATTGTATTATATATTTGGCTATTATATTCTGATGTTACAAATTAGAATTTATCCTCTAATCTATAAGGTCAGGAAACAAAAAAAAGAAATCTAAATAAACGTCTAGTGTTTAAAAAAATAATGATTGTGTCTGTATTAAATGTTTCATTTTTCCATTTCTCTCTCTCTCCTGAACATGATAGGTATGAGTGGTCACCGATTAACAAAAATAAAATTTTCCCTAGTTTGAAGGGAAGAAAGTAGTACACAGATGCAGAAGCAAATATCATTTAGATGGCTAGAGTCTTAATGATTTGAATGCACTGCAGCACATGGAATAATTAATTACTTATCAAAGAACTTACTGGATTTGTTTGAATCCTTTTATTACATTCATTCAATCACACACAAATTAAACAGAAGTAAAAGAAAAGAAAAAAGTGGGGACAATTGGTTTCCTTAAGGGAGATAAAAAGAGACTCCAGAGTGCAAAAGGTAATTTTTTTTGAGAGTACATTCCATTGAACTCAGCAGTTCTCATGCTTGAACAACTATTCTTAGATTTGTGCTAAAAATGTGCAATTCAATTGGCCAGTGTGTCAAAACAGGATTACATTCCAGTCTCAGTAAAGCAATTGAAACACCCATTCACTTGCATGGAAGAATCTTAAGCCTGTAGTGAAATCATTTTCCCCTCAGAAATATTATTGGATTTAAAGTGCCTTCATTCTGAACAATCCATAGATTGTTCATAAGACAATTGCTGCCTATCTAGATTAGTATTTGTAATGCAAAGACAAGAACCTATGTAGTAATTATGTCCATTTCTGGAGTTGGCACTGATAAATGCCTTTGACTAACCATCTCTAAGATCTAAATTGACAAATGGCATTCAATCGCAAGACCACAGCATAGCACAGAAAACAATAAACAGACTAAGCATACCAAAGGGAAACCTTTCCGTTATATTACAGTTGTGAAGTTAAGAGCCAAACCACAAATTACATTTGAATTCTACAACTAGCTCAAAATGTTGTTTCTTTTGGTAAAAGCAGCTATAGGAAGCCGGGGGAGGGGGGACGACACAACGGGGCTTGGCGTGCGGAGGCAAAATCCGGCTTTCTTCAAACATGTTCGGGCAGCTGGTTGGGGAAGGGAAATGGGGTGGGGGGTTTGCTGGCCCTTTGCTGCCCCCAGGCTGATTCAATCTCTTTGCAAGAAAAATATTCCGGTGAGCAGATAAAGACGCTGTTCATCTTTTGAAAAAAAAAACTGCTTGGGACGGTTTGATGCCACCCCCACACCTGGCAGGCCTCACTGCTCATCTGGGAAAACAACTGAGGGTGAAGCACGGGGTGGTCTCGGTTTCTGTCCTCAGAGGAGAGAAAAGATATGTCCATTTCCTGTCTCTCGGAAGCTGTACAGAATTATAGAGTAACAAGAGTTGGAAGGGACCTTGGAGGTCTTCTAGTCCAACCCTGTTTGAACAGAAAGCCGTGTATGCCAGGGGTGTCTAACATTGGAACTTTAAGACTTGTGGACGTGAACTCCCAGAATTCCCCATAGCACAGCTGGCTGGGGAATTCTGGGAGTTCAAGTCCACAAGTTTCAAAGTTCCCAAAGATGGCACCGTTTCCCTATGCCGTTCCCAACAAAGGGATGTCCAGTCAAAACCTCCATTGATGGAGCAACCACAACTTCTGTTCCACTGGATGATTGTCCTTATAACCTTCTGGTAAACTGTCTTAGCTTCTTGAAAACCTCCCCACAACTTCTGGTGGCCAGCTGTTCCACTGGTTAATTGTCCTCCCTGTCAGGAAATCCCTCCTTAATCCCAGGTTGAATCTCCCCTTGGTCAGTTTCCATCCATTTTTCCTTGTCTGGCCTTTGGGAGCTTTGGAGAATAGCTTGACCCTCTTCCTCCTCCTCCCTGTGGCAGCCCCTGAGATATTGGAAGATGCTCTCCTGTCTCCCCTGGTCCTTCTCTTCTCTTCACCAGACCAGCCAAGCCCAGTTCCTGCAACTGTTCATCGTATGTTTTAGCCTCCAGTCCCCTAAATCATCCTGGTTGTTCTTCTCTGCACTTTTTCCAGGGTCTCAACATCTTTTTTATAGTGTGGTGACCAAACCTGGATGCAGGACTCCAGGTGTGGCCTTACTAAGGCTTTACAGAGGGGTATTAGTGCCTCCCTTGATCTCGATTGTATCCCTGTTAATGCAACTATTGTCCTTTTCATTAAACTACTAGATGTATCCAATCCCTGCAAACATTCATTCTGCCCTGCAGCTATTTTTTTTTCCTTCCCCCCAAATCTGAAAATCCATTTCCTTGGCACCCTCACCAGCAGCAGCTTCCAACCTGCCCAGCTGCTGGGCGTAGTACCCAATTTTAAGAACCTGCCTTGTCTGCTAAAGATCCGTCCGTCCCTTCCTGGCATTTCGACCTCCCTCAATTGCTTGTTTACCGTCTCTCTATTTTTTTTTCTCTCTGCCACTTGGAGCTCAACACTTCTGACCACCGTTGCACAAACAAGGCAAGAATTCCCAGGTGGATCTTAGCGAGCGGCGGCGGCAGCCTGGAGACAGGCAGGCCTGGCAACACAGGAGCCCCGTTTCTCCAGTGGGGGGCGTGCCAAATGCCAGGCGGCCCTGCAATTGGAGCGCTCCGAAACCCCCGGGAGGGAAATCATGGCTAGCTAGAGCTTCATTGGCAGAGCCAGGCGTGACGTCACCAGGGTGCAATGAGGACGTTTGCCCACAAGGGGGCAGCAGCAGCAGCTGCTCCAGTCACTTGCTGAGACTTCAACTCCCATAAGCCCCTGGGCTGACCTGACCATTGGCTAAGCTGGCAGGGGCTTATGGGAAGCCCCACACTGGTAGAGGAGGCGAGGAGGGGGAAAACTGCCTTGGAGGTGGGCAGCCCTTCAACTTACGACCACACTGGAGCCCAAGGCCCTGTTTTTACCTTTCCTGCCACTGTCATTAAGTGAATCACTGCAGTTGCTAAGTCAGTAACACTGCCGGTGAGTGAATCTGGCTTCCTCCAATGACTTTGCTGGTCAGGCCACACACAAAGGGATTGCAGCAACCATTGTAAGTACAAGTCAGTTGCCAAGCACCTGGATTTTGATCACAGGATGGGGAAGGCAGCCATCGGTCGCAAAGTGTGAAAAACAGTCCCAGGTCTGTTGTTGTTGTAACTCTGGCCACTAAGCAAACCATTGTTAAGGCGAGGACGTGTAAAGGAGATCCTCAGCTCCAGGAACTAAGATCTGTGTGGAGCCTCCATATGCAGAGGCAGCCTAGCTCACAGGTATAGTAGCTAGAAGTGGTGAACAAGTTGTGCTTTATTTGGTTTGGCCTTTGTGGAAATTGTTTGCAAGTCCTCGGCTTACGACAGAGACCAAAATTTCTGTCATGAAGCGAGGTATTTGTTGAGTTTTGCCCCATTTTACAACCTTTTTTGCCCAGAGCTGTTTAAGCCAATCGCTGCAGTTGATAAATGATAAAACCTTGGTTGTTAGGGGAATCTGGCTTCCCACATCGACTCTGCTGGTCCGAAGGTCACAAAAGGGACTCTACAACAGTCGTAAGTATGAACCAGTGGCCAAGCGCCTGGGTTTCAATCATGGAGAGGCTGGAAAGGTGGTGACTGTGAAAAATGGTCGCAAGTCACTATTTTCAGTGCCGTGGTAACTTCGAATGCATCGTGGCTTGAATGCAGTTTGCAGTAATCAGATCTTCTGACCCCTTGGCTTTAGGGGGACAGGAGGGTCCAGGCCCCTTTAAGACTTGGGGACTTCAACTCCCAGAATCCCCCATTCAACTATGCCTGATCTTTTTTTCTCCTACTCCCTAGAGTGGAGAGACTGCAGAGGAAGGGATGACAAGAGAGTAAGCAGGCAGAGAGAGGGGAAGTCTAGCGAAGCCGGCTGGGGAATTCTGGGAGTCAAAGTCCCCAAGCCTTAAAGGGGCCACGGTGGGAGACCCCTGGGGTGCAGGCTCTCTGGGATCAAGCATGAGGCAGCCCTGGGGACACAACCTTGTTAAACTTCCTGGCCTTTGGATTTTTTAAACTTTTTACCTGTAAGCCTGAACCCTGAGGATTTGATGCCTGTGTCTAGGGATACGGTTCCCTTATGAGGCCGTCAATCAGCCAGGTGTTCAGGTGAGAGGGACCAAAGCGGAAGTGTAATTAAGAGGGCAGCTCAGAGACAGGTGAGAGACACCTGGTGGTGGCTGGCGGCAGCAGTGGTGGCACAGCCAGCAGGGAGCTGCCTGGTTTGGGAAGGGCAGAAGAATAGGAACAGGACTGGAATATAGAATAGAATATAGACTAGTTGTTAGTTGCAAAGTTGTGTGCGACCCATCGCCACCCCAGGGAAAACCCACCCTTCCCTCCTTCTAGTCTAATATAGACTAGACTAGAATATAAATAGAATATAGACTAGACCTATGGAATAGAATATAGTAGAATGAATATAGAATATACTGTAGAATAAACAGAGTGGGAAGGGACTTGGGAGGTCTTCTAGTCCAACCACTGCTGAGGCAGGAAACCCTGTACCACTTCAGACAAATGATTATCCCAATTTCTTCTTAAGAATTCCCAGTGTTGGAGCATTCATCATTTCTGGAGGCAAGTTGTTCCATTAATTATCCTATCAGGAAATCCCTCCTTAGTTCTTGGCTGCTTCTCGCCTCGATCTGTTGCTTCTTGTCTGGTCTTCTGGGGCTTTGGGGAATGAGGGGGTCAAGCCCCCCCCCCCCAAAGGCCAGAGAAAGAAACTGACCCAGGAGAGATTCAACCTGGAAATAAGGAGAAAAGTTCCTGACAGGGAGACCCACCCACCCAATCTGGGCTCAGGTGTGGCCGTTAAGCCAAGGACTACCTGGAATGGGGACAATCCTTTAGGAGAGGGGACGCCCACCTTCTCCCTCCACCAACTTCTCTTACAAGACCGGAAACCGCCTGGGGAGTTCAGGGTAGTTTATTGTAAATCTTCGAACGGTTTTGAAGAACAGTTTGTAAACCACTTGGACAAATGGTGGGTCTGGCCGGCCTTCGCTCAGATGATCCCAATCTGAAAAAGAGCCAGAAACTCTCCTTAGCCACCTCTTCCTCGCTGGTCTTGGTGGATCCAAGCCCCGCCCCAAAAGCAGACCTTCTTCCCCCTTCCTAAAAGAGAGCCCACCCCCCAATCTCTCAAGGAAGCAAGTCCCGTAACACACAAGAGGTCTTACCTTGTTGGCCACATCGAGCGCGTCGTAATCTGGAGCAAGGCGGACGTAAGCTTTCTTTTCCCCGTCGGGCCTGGAAGGAGGCAGGGGGTCTTAAGCTCCGGAAAATAAAAGGATCTCTCCGCCCCCCGCCCCCCGTTCTAGGCATCGAGAGACGGTTACAATACCCAGAGGTCTCTAAACTGAAGGTAGGTAGCCCCCCACCTAGTCACTGAAGAAAGGCCTAAATCTGCCGAATGAAAAACAGTGCCTTGAATACAGGTAGTTCCTCCACTTGCGCCTCTTCCTTCAGTCACCTGCATTCATCCCAAAGGTGCTTTTTTTTTTTTTCTTTCAAGAGGCAACGGGACGTCCTGGTTTTTCTTGGAAGATGTTTCACTTCTTATCCAAGAAGCTTCTTCAGTTCTGACCGGATGGTGGGGAATGGAAGGATTTATCCGCCTTGCAGACAGCGGGTCATTTGCATCCTTTTTAAAGAGCCGTTGAGGCCACTTGGAGGTTTATCTATGTCCTCAGGGTCAACCTGCATGTGGCCTCAAGGACCCTCTCAAAGGCTGCAAATGACCAGCTGTCTGCAAGGAATATAAATCCTTCCCCACTGTCGGGTCAGAGCTGAAGAAGCTTCTTGGATGAGAAGTGAAACGTCTTCAAAAGAAAAACCTCGTGGCCTCTTGGAAAAAAAAGCACCTTGGGGACAACCAGGACCTGCATGGCTGGAGAATCTCCGAAGACATTGACACGTATTAATGCCAATGTTTTTTCTTCTGCTGGTCTAGGACTTGATTGGCTTCCTTAGCACAGGAATTGGGGCGCAGTCTGATCCCCCAGAGCAGAGGCGGCCGACCCAAACGAAACAGATGGAATGCAGCTAGTCCTCAGGTTACAACCATTCCTTTAGTGACCAACATTACAACGCTGCTGATAAAACCTGAATTAGTTTTTCACTGATGACCGTTGCAGCCATCCCTGTGGCCACGTGATCAAAATTTGGCCACTTGGCAACTGGTTCCTATTTATGAGGGCTGCATTCTCCCGGGGTCATGTGATCCACTTCTGCGACCTTCTGCTAAACAAGTAATTCCCTCAACACTGTCCAAGTATTTACAAAGTCTGCACTACTATTACTATTAATCTTCTCATCACTCCTTATCGCCCATCCCTTCCCACTTGTGACTGTAATTTTGTCGCTTGTGTCCTAACGATTTATATGGACTGTTTCCCAGTATGATTTGATTGGTTATTGTACCCTGTGACTATCATTAAGTGTTGTACCTGGTGATTCTTGACTTTTTTTGATTAATGTATCTTTTCTTTTATGTGCATGGAGAGCATTTGCACCAAGACTATCGGGTGATCCTTTTGTGACCAACCACACTTGGCCAATAAAAGAATTCTATTCTATGTCAGCAGGAAAGTCAGATCCACTTAACAACCATGTTACTAGTTTCAGAACAGCAGTGATTCACTTAACAATATAGATCCTAAAATGGGGCAAAGCTCACTTAACTTTCACTTAGCCACAGAAATTTTGGGTCCAATTGTGGTGTAAGTCAAGGAACACCTATAAACTCCTGATCCATCTAACACAAAATTTACCCACGGATGCTTCTCTTTCCCACATGCCAGGTTGAGGAAAAGCACTAAGCCACTTGCTGGAGAGTTTACACGCTTCAGATCACTGGACGGATTCTGCTCTAAATCTATTTTCAAAGTGCTTGGACTAGAAACGACCCGAACTCCAACTATTCTGACTTCGGTTCTGCCAGTCAGAATGGCTGTTTTAACAAGAGATGGATCCTTCCCAATAGATTTTAAGCTACTTAATAGACTTTCATATTAACCACATATTCCCTCCACTCCCTCTAAAACATGGGCGTTCAATCTTAACCACTTTTAAGTGGGGGACTCCCAGAATCCCCCAGCCTGAATTCCCTAGCCAGCTTTAAGGCTGGTGGACTTCAACTCCAGGGGAATTCTGGGAGTTGAAGTCCACCAGACTCAATGGGGCCAAGGGTGAAGTCCTGCTGCTCTAAAGGATTCTTCGTGCATCAGAGGTTCCTTTGAAAGCATCACTTAACTCAGTCGGAAAATCCAACCATCATTTGCACGAAATGGCCCCTGAACCCATCGCCATCACGCTCCCACCTGCTCTCTTACCTGATCAAGGTGTTGACCTTGGCCACGTCAATGTCATACAGCTTCTTGACCGCCTGCTTGATCTGGTGCTTGTTGGCCTTGACGTCCACGATGAAGACCAGCGTATTGTTGTCCTCAATTTTCTTCATGGCCGACTCCGTGGTCAGTGGGAACTTGATGATGGCATAATGGTCCAGCCTGGGAAGGGAAGGTCTTCATTAGCCCTGCTGAGGAACAGGCCAGGGGGAGCCCCAAAAAGTACAAAGCTTTGCCCAGGATTGAGGTGCATCAGCTCTTTGTGGCTACAATCACAGCCATTCAGACTTTGGTCGCTAAAGCTTCATCACGCGCAGCCTCGATCCTAAACAAAGGGGCTTCTTCACCACCTGTGAAGGGCCAACAGGAATAACCTAGCTGAGCAGAAAGTGACATAAAATCAGGCCGCCACCAAGATGGTAGCACCACAATATGGGCATCGGATTTGGAGAAGGGCTCTTGGCAAACTGGAACATGTCCAGAGAAGAGGCCCCAGGAATGGAAGGGAAGGCCTGGGAGAACAGGTGGGGGTAAAGGTTGAACCTGGGAAAAAGAACTGGAAGGGGCAGGAGGGAACAGAGCCCCCTGGGAAGAGCTGGAGGGCTTCCAGGTAGAGAATAAGATGGTTGATTTCTGTCCTGTCTTGCAGAACTGCTTCCTCTAAGGCCCCTGCAAATTCAACAGTCCCTAGCATCGTTCTAGCTGTTGTACTTGCTCAAGAAGCCCCATGGTCTCCAGACAAAACAAAATTGGAACTTGATAGCAATGTCTGAACATGGAGAGACTCAGCCTGAGTGAAAAGCACATTTTCACATTCCTGTAGGCCAGCATGGAAAACAGCTAGAATGCCTGGACAGAGAAATAGCAATAAGCCACCACACTTAAGACTTATATAGCGCTGCACAGTGCTTTAACGGCACAGCTGTCTCTAAGCGGTTTAACCACTGCATCACCACGGCCTCTTAAATATAGATAAGATGGGTGAATGGGATAAACAGACATATAGACAGCAATAGTACTTATATACAGCTTCACAGTGCTTTGCAGCCCCCTCTAAGCAGTTTACAGAGTCAGCCTCTTCCCCCCCCCAAAAAAAAACAATCTGGATCCTCATTTGACCGACCTCAGAAGGATGGACGGCTGAGTCAACCTGGAGCCCGTCAGAATCGAACCCCTGGCTGTGGGCAGTGTCAGCCTGCAACACTGCACTCTAACCACTGCGCTACCAGTTCTTGGTGATCCCCCTATCAAACCACCTGGCTTTAACCTGCCTCGCTCTGACCGAATAAAATTGAATCGAATTAGGTGTGACACTGGAAGAAGTGCCTCTTCCCTGCCTCGGGGGGGATGGAGATTCCCCTTTTTGAGACTGTAATGCTAATGTGCAAAGAATTAAACACATTGTGAAAGACTGTCCACGACATGCGTGCCCTGGTTCCCTAGAACAGAGGTCTGCAAACGTGGCCACTTTAGACTTGTGGACTTCAACTCCCAGCTCTGCTAGCTGGAGAATTCTGGGAGTTGGAAGTCCACAAGTCTTAAAGTGGCCAAGTTTGGGGACCCCCCTGCCCTAGAAGATCTGCACAGAGCAACACCAATGGCCGATGGTGGGTTAGCTCAACTGGATATCCAGTTATCATTTATTAAAGTGAGGTCTCCAGATCTGGACACACAGGATTCTAAATGGGGTGTATGTGTGTGTCTGACAAAAGCCCTATGCAGCGGGATTAGGATCTCCTAATCCCTCTATAGTGATGCAATCTAAAAATGGAGAACAGAGTCCAATAAACTGAACCATCCCACAAGGGTTCCATCATCCACTCTAGCCCAAGGCGTGGGGGAAGAGCCAGCTCCTAAGGCAGGCACCCCCAACTTATTAGCTTACCTGGGCTGCACTGAGTGAAGAGGAATTGTCTTGGGCCACATGCTAAATATAGAAGGTTAAGTATTGCTAAAAGTCACATATAGTTCTCAACTTACAAGTTTGTTTAGTGACGGCTCGAAGTTACGGCACTGAAAAAAAAACTTATGACCATTTTTCACACTTATGATGGTTGCTGCATCCGTGTGCTTACAATTTACATTCGGATGCTGGACAACTGACTCATATTTATGACCGTTAATGTCCCATGACCCTCTTTTGCGACCTTCTGACAAGCCAATGGGGAAGCCAGATTCACTTCACAACCGTGTTGCTAATTTAACAACTGCAGTGACTCCATTAACAGCTGGTCTCAATTATGGGCATAAATTGAGGACTACCTGTAATGTTAAGTTTACAATCCTCCCTAGCAGCCCATGGATTGCAGGTTGGACAGGCCTGTTCTAAAGGTTTACTGTCAAGGTGGAAGCCATTTGAGTTTTGGGGAGGGGGGGGAAGGACCCAACCTACTTGTTCCTCCGTGGGGCGCTCTTCCGGGGATACTTGGGCTGCCGCCGTAACCGCAAAGTCTTTGGTCTCCGGAAGGTGGGCGATGTCCGGATTTTCTTCTTCTTGTGACTGTGGACTCCTTTCAAGACGGCTTTCTTTGCTTTAAGCGCTTTGGATTTTGCCTCTGTCTTCGCTGGGACAGCTGCGGGGAGGAGGAAGAAAGGGGTTTAGTACAGAAGATCTTAGGTTTGTAATCTGGGCCATCCATTCCTCTGCTCCCTTCCACAAGCCTCCAAGGGGTCAGATTTGCAGGTCCCCCCCCCCCAAAGAATCATGGCTGATGATAAAACAGGATGCATCCACAAGGTGGAAGCCCAGCCAAATGTCCATGGAGATTCTCCATCATCCACAGGTCATGGTTGTCCCAAAGGTGCTTTTCCAAAAGGCAAATAATATTCTTTTAAAGTTTCTCTTCTCATCCAAGAAGCTTCTTCAGCTCTCACTAAGCTAGAACTGAAGAAGCTTCTTGGATGAGAAGAGAAACAGTTTCAAAGAAAAATCCAAGCAAGTCTAGTTACCTTTTGGGAAAGCACCTTTGGGACAGTCTAGCCAAAAATATGTTACACGAAATACAAAGGGCACCAATTATGGTGGGCTTTAAGGATGCAACACGGACTGCGAGAAAACGTGGCCCATTGGTGCTTGTCAACCTCAGCATCTTTAACATGAATGGACTTCAACCCCCAGAACCCCCCCCCCCACCCCCCCTGGCCTGGGGGAAACGTTCTTGGTTCTTGACTCCTTGCTCAGTGGAAACTTAATGGCATAATGGTCCAGCCTGGGAAGGAAAGGGAGGTCTTCATTAGCCCAGGGGGAGCTCCAAAAGGCACAAGGCTTTGCCCAGGATCAAGGTGCATCAGCTCCAAGTGGCTACAATCACAACCATTCACTAAAGCCTCCATCCTGAAAATAGCACATTTTAAGAACACAAATAAAGCAGTCAATGCCAGAGGACACCAACCAAGGGAGTAAAAGGCCTGGAAAGAAAGAAAAATCCAAGGGTAACAAATGGCCTGTAGAAGGGGGGAGGCAGCTAACTTCACAAGAGTAGGGTGGGACCTTGGAGGTCTTCTAGTCCAACCCCCCCCCCGCCCGGCTCAGGCAGGAGATCCTATAAAAACCTCCACTGTTGGAGCGACCCTATAACATCTGGAGGGAAGTCCGTCCACTGGTTGACTCAGAGGCCCCTTTTAAGACTTGTAGACTTCAACTCCCAGAATACTCATCAGGCCGGGGATGATGGGCACTGTGATCCCCAATCACAGCTCCCCCAATTAGGCTGAGCCATTACAATCACAGGCCTCCTCAGGCCGGGGATGATGGGCACTGTGATCCCCAATCACAGCTCCCCCAATTAGGCTGAGCCATTACAATCACAGGCCTCCTCAGGCCGGGGATGATGGGCACTGTGATCCCCAATCACAGCTCCCCCAATTAGGCTGAGCCATTACAATCACAGGCC
>JANHFN010001257.1:201077-217463 GCA_032468175.1 Toxicocalamus goodenoughensis | reverse complement strand
CTTTCGGGGGGGGGGGGAGACTCGGAGCGCCGACCCGGAGCCCCTCCGCGGTCTCTCGTCCTTGCCAGGCGGAACTCGGAAACTTTGCCTCGTAGTGACAATTTGCTGTCGGAGGAGCGGTCAAAACCCCCATCCCGGCCGAGAGGAGGTCCGCGACGGGGACACGCGAGGAAGGGGAGCCGGTTGGGGAAGAAGGCGGAGCGTGCTTGGATGCAAACCTTATCCGATCTGCCACATGGTCCATTCTCTCTCTCTCTCTCTCTCTCTCTCTCTCCGATTCCCAGTTTTTCTTTTCTTTTGAATGACCGAGTCCTTGTTTTTTTGCTCAGAGGCAAAAAAAAGAAAAAGAAAAAAGAATAAGACAAAAGAAAAAAGGGTTTTGCTTTTCCTCTCCTGCTTAGTGCCGGGAGGGCCAGCAAGGTGAAGATTACCTGTCAGGGGTAAATCAGATCCGCGGGGTGGATCAAAAGCAAAGAGAGCGTTCCTCTCCACAGCCCCCACCCCCACCCCGAACGATTAAGGGAAGGTTGTGCCGGAGAATCAGCAAAGTGCCAGTTTCTTTGCACGGGGCCGGCGCTCTTCTTTTATTGTCTTCGCTCAGCCGCTAACAAGCAGCTGCCTCCTCGTTCTTCTGAAAGAAGAGGGCTGTTCCGGGAGGAGGGGAGCTCTGTGGAAGGGGAGGGTGTGTGTGTGTGTGTGCGCGCGTGTGCGTGCGCGTGCGGGGGGTGGGGAGGAGATCGCGAGGATACAAAACCGGCTGGAGGTGTGGGAATCAGATGCGGGGATGGCACTCCATTCAAATGGTCTTGCGCGGGTTGGGGGCGGAGATTCCCGCCCATCCCTCGAGGGAATATGGTGCTACAGCTTCAGGGAACGGCGTGATTTGAACAAGCAGGCTCGGTAGCGCAAATCTTGACACTTGGTTTTACAATATTTTCATCCCACCCCCCCTTTAGACGTGGGGGAATGGCGAGGGGGAGGAAGGGAAGGGAGTTAGATCCCCAAGATGACTATCTTCCACTGACTTTAAAAAAAAAATGCTCTCCATTGTTTCATCCAAGAAGAAAATAAATAATCTAAAGTTTAGGGATGCTTCTGCTTGGTTTTTTTTTTTTAACAGTAGATAAAATGGCATTTACCAACTTGGGGGGACGGACAAGGGGGAAACACCCTCTCATTCTTCACTTGACAGAGAGCAAAAAAACAAATGAAAGAAGAAACAGAAAAAAACTCTTCCGCTGCTTTTGGCCAAGTTGTTTTTAACTAAGACCAAAGGGAAAAAAAATCCGGGAGTCCTTGATGGGAACACTTTTTCCCCTTCGTGTTGCCCTCTGAAATATTTACTTGGGTAGAATTCTCTAAGGCATAAAATCCCTATATTCTTTCTTCTCTGCTCCCACCACAACTGTCTTATTATGGATGAACTTCATTTTTTTTTAACCTGAGTGTCTTCTAGGGCATAGAAGGTGTGGCTGGGAAAGTGAACAAATACATTGCAAAGAAAAGGAGTCTAACTGCTAACTGTAAAGAACTAGCTACTTTTGGGGGCAACAGGATGCAGATCAAATGAAAGGGCACACCGGAGTTGCTGTAGTTGTGTCTTTCCCCAAATATTTGCAGCTTGCAATAATTAAAAGACTCTCGTTTTAGTTTTTATGCTCTGGAGCAATATGGCTTTCAGATGTGCCAATAAATAAGCCTGGGAGAAAAAAAAAATAAATAAATCAGAAAATATTTAACCAAAACAAATAAGCTAAAAATCAACAACCTTGCTCCTTAGTGAAAATACGTGTGTTTGTGATTTGTTTTTAATCATTACGTTTGTTTATATTTGGTTTTTTTCCCCTTAAAAGGGTTCTTAATTTAGCTCTAGTTGATTTTTGAGGGAAGTCTTTAGAGATTTCCTTCACATATTGTATTACTGCTTCTGAATCTCCACTGCAGTTCTATAGGCTATGGTACTTACTAAGCTGTGTTAAATATAACTGTTTTTATATCCTAGAATAGAGCACTTTTAAAGGAACAGGCTGGTACTCTTACCGAGGTATATTGCAGAGCACAACATCTTCAGCAACTAATTTAGCACTTATATAGCAGAAATATACCTTATATTTTATACCGCCAAACTATAGAACTAGAGGAGCAATTATTTTCTCTCCCTCTATACTTAAGATTTCTATGGTCAAGTATTTATTATTCATATTTGCACTTGTATTCCAATCACTGCACAGGAAAAACTAACTATGATCCTGGGTAGCTCTCATTGCTTTTCAAATGAATCAAGTGGAGTTGCTGTAGCTTACTTTTTATAGCGAGAAGTGAAAGATTGCAAACCTGTAAAATATTAAAAAAGTATTTAAGAAGCTGGGCTCTGTAAGGAAATTTTTTTTGGGGGGGAGGTCTAAATTCAGTTGCAGTTAAGCTGTCTGCAACTACTATTCATGAGCTAAAGGGACACCAATAGCAGTGCTTCACTTGCAATGAATTTTATGGCCTTTGATGAATAAGTCACCCCTTCAACTTGTTCCTGAGTTTTACAAATTGGACCTAATTAGCAATCAGGTCCTAATTCTGAGCACTGTATGGAAATGTTGCCTGATTGGTCTACTTAGATGAAATATTTCTCATTCATAAAATCGCTACCTAAGTTTGAATTGGTCCTTTTGAACCTTACAAGAGGAATTAAATTTGGAAAGAAGTTTTATCAAAACTGCTCAGGAGTGTGTTTTGCCAAAGAATAGTGAATTCTAGTGCATTTACACTGATATCTCTCTTCACAGGTTTTATATGCTGCATTCGAAATCTGACCTATCGATTTAAAATATAGAGGCATGTATAAATTGAGCCAAAACACTTCTGTGACAGTCATGTGCCATGTCAAGGAATGGTTAATAGAAGACATTAAGATTTCTAAGGCATATGATACAAATAGGTTATTTTCTGGCTTTGCTTCTTTGTCGATGTTAGGAATTACCTGGCTCAGTTTTATGACAGCTTCTAATGCTTTGACCATAAATTAGTCAAAGTCTTTTCTTTTTTTTTCTTTTTGAAAAATTAGATTAATCAGATTGAACTGAAGAAGAAAGAGAAAGTCAGGATGTGGACTCTTAGGATCCTATATCTGCAATTTTTAGAGCAAATCATTTTCCATTTAACTGCTCCTTTTGATTTATAAGAAGAAAAATGAGTTTAGTCATCTATTTATTCAACTGGATGCAGATGAAATAGCTATCTATGTTTCTGCTTAAGATTTGATAGGAGACTTTAAAGCTTCAGGGAAGAAAGCAGATGTGGCCATACAACTGAAGCAGCAGTGTTGGGTTGATTAATTATTAATCAACACAATCATCTAGGGATTGGACTAGATGCTCTCATAGGTCATTTCCAAACCTTATATTCTATGATTTTATGATTACTTTAACCCCACTGCCCAAATTGCTTATTTGCATATATATAGACACAAACACACACAGACACACACACACCATAGTGTCAAAAGCCAGCAGAAGAGACTGAGTAGGAAAAAGTTCAGGAGTACACAGTATTCATGGTCAGCTGAAGAGCTTAATCTTGAGTTGACTAAGGTGGCTCTTTTTAATTGGGCAAAATCACAGAGTCTTGATTGCCTTCCTATAATTTTATAGACTTGACATAGTTCTTTTAAATGTTGCAATTTCCTTGATGTGGATGAAACTTTATCTAGGGAGATATACAGACAATAGTTAAAGCAGTGTTCCCACTACGGTTAATTTGCATATTGAATGGTAATTACAAAACAGATCTTATAGAAACCTCTTGAGATTTCTTTTTAAATGGTTGGAATTATCTTCCCTGACCATTTCCCAATAATATCCCTTACAGCTTGATTATTTCCTCAGATTTTGCCAACTGGAAATTGTCCTCTCTTACTGTTAATTCAATGGAATGGAAGCTTCATTGACTGACAGAAGAAAATGATGTTACTGAGATATTTTCAGTAGTGGATACCAGAATTGGGAGTCTGTGACTGGAATTACATTTAAAGATCTTACCATATTGGTATCCTAAACATAGATATAGCACAATTGTGGTGATTTTGAATGCTGCCGATTCAGTATTCTCTGTGGGGAGGATAGCTGCAGTTCCATCCTGCTGTCATTTACTTTATTAGTAAAGTATTGAGCT
The DNA here is from genome assembly GCA_032468175.1 of Toxicocalamus goodenoughensis. Classification (NCBI taxonomy): domain Eukaryota; kingdom Metazoa; phylum Chordata; class Lepidosauria; order Squamata; family Elapidae; genus Toxicocalamus; species Toxicocalamus goodenoughensis. Next base: position 213,299 of record JANHFN010001257.1, on the reverse strand, counting down.
AAACATTTCCTGAGACCCCACATTATATTCTAGATAGTAGGCATCTCTTACTAACCTACACATGAAAATCTACTTGCTCAGAATTGTTCTTGTTCGTGCTTAATTCTGCAGCCAGAGATTTTTTTCAACTCCATTCATATAATTTAATCTCTTTTCAACTTTAGGCCTATTTTCCATATTGTTGTCTCTTTTACAACAACATACAGTTAAGTTCTAGAATTCTCTTAGATTTAGAAGGCGATGTCAATTTGTTTCTGAAAAATATTCCTAAGAAAAACCGTATGGACTTGTTCATGCAATCAGCAGGAATCAAGATTGATTAAAGGGAAGTGAAGGGAAGGAAGGAAAGAAAGAAGGAAGGAAGGTCTAAAGTTAGGCATTTTCTCCCTGATCTTGCCACTTTTTTATAGGACTTAATTATTATAATAATAAAATATAACTTCACTGTTCCTGGCCTTTATTTTAGCATACATCTAAGTATTCTAAAAAAAAAAACCCTCTCTTGTTTATTTCTTTCTAAAGATTTGAGCAGAGTGGGCTCATTCCAGTTCCCTTCTATTAACCTGTAGATTTTGGATGGTCTTAAACAAATTATTAAATATTTTATAATGAAGTTTGGTGGTGTGGAGAAGGGCAGTTTGGATTTTCCCACATGGCTTTGGATCAGCTCTTTCTTCGAGATATGAATGAGATCAGCAAGAGAAGTCTTTAACGTCTATGGAGATTCACAGTCATACAGGTCATGGTTGTTCAAAAGGCAACTGGACTGTTTTTTACTTTGAGGAAGAAGACAACATTGGTTTCTCATCCAAGAACCTTTTGGATAAGAAGTGAAACGTCTTCTTCCTCAAAGAAGAAATAGTCCAGTTGCCTTTTGAAAAAGCACCTTTGAGAGCGAAGTCTTTAACATTTCCTCATGGGCAGATTTTGAGGCACCTGCCTTTTAGAGATGACGATTCTACTACATAAGGCCCATACATCCCATAAATATTTTGAATGGTTGATAAATAACAGAAAATGTGAATGGAATCTATATTTTATAGCTTTAATTTATTGAATCTTATCTCTCTCTTTCTTTTTCTCAAAAACGTGTTATGTGTGTTCTTCACACATGTTCTTTCTTCGTTGAGTTTCAAATCCTTCCAAACTCTGTCTATCTGTATAATATACATCTGTGTACTATTTTATTGCTGTTTATGATTGGTTTTTTATTATGTTTATATATAGCTTTTATGTTTTTATGTCTATGTGCACACCACCCTGAGTCGATCTGTGAAGATAATGGACGTTTTTAAAATATGAATGATAAATACATAAGTGAATAGCTCCACTGATACGGAAACCTCTCAGCTTCCTAAGGAGTTCTCAACATGATATTTGAACGCCAAGTCACTTTCTTCTGACCTAGTTGAACCTATATGACCCTACTAAGATGTTTACTCACCAGCAAAGTAATTTTTGGGGATTATCCATTATCTCCCCCCACTTAAGTAGCCCAATCTATACAACAGTTCGTGTTTGACTAAAAATAAAAATAAAAAGTCCTTCGAAGCGTTCAGGATCTCAAATGGAGCATTTATAGCTGCAGAGCGCAGGGATGCAATAGTAGGAAAAAGACGTGGCTGTTTTTAAGAGTAACAGAGATGCTGCATTGGCACTGCTCTGCATTTTGAGAGACCTTTTCTGAATTATTTCTGAATTTTTGTAGTTGTGTAAACAGATGTAAAACATCTTTCATGCTGCTTCAAGAACATAAACACCCATTGTTTTATTTTAACTTCGGAGGAATATTTTTGCTTCAATGCTATAATAATATTAACCACATATCCTATAATTAGGGCAACGAAGGCAAGCTTCACAGATGATAGAGTATAGCTCACAAATAGAGGCAGAAATGTGAATTGCGCGATCACAGAAAAGCTAAATCACAATTTAGTGTAGCGTGAATGTATAGTGACGAGCCTTCTGAATGCTACTCACTCATGAAAGAAAAAAAGGAGGTCGGTAATTTCTGTTTTTCATTTACAGAAGTTTGTCATGTTGTCTAGATTTGGAATTATAGATAGTCACAACTGATTTTATGTTAATTTATGCTTAAGTACTCCAATCATTCTTATTTTAAATGAGGTCCCAGACAGAACAAAAACCTGTTACTTAAACAAAAGTGAAAACTTTAGAATTCTTTTAGCTTTCTAGGAGAAGGAAGAGATGCCAATATAGACTTCTGAGGTCATGTCAAACTAAATCTGTGTGGGCACATTAATGTATTAATCACACTTATAACTTGCCCAGAGCCAGCTCCAGATAATTAGGCACCCTAAGCAAAGTCGTATACTGGTGAACCCTATTGTTTGGTTCATTGTCCAATTTTGTTAGGAATTTCAAAGTGTGTCCTCTTGTTTGTTTCTTTTGAGTTTTTGAGTTTTACACGTAACGATTTTCAGTTCCAGACAACTTTTTTTTTCTGACCTCAGGATGAGGATGCCCAAAATGTACAGCAAAAAAATCACTCCCTCCTCCTCCTTGTTCAACTCTTTCCAGCAGTATTCCTGACATATTGGTACAATGTTTCACTTTTGAGTTCCAAAGATCTACCGCTGTTCTCTACTCTTATAGTAGATGATGAGATGTCACAGGCAGCTGTTATATTAGAGATAATTTAGACAAATTAATATTGCAAGTCTGATCCACGTGGTAAGTGTGGAATTGTGGATCAATCGTCAATTCTGAGGAAATGGAGGAAAACCGTGAAAGATGTGTATGAGTAAACCTGCCTTCCTATCTAAGCATTTTGTTTAATTACTGCAAGCAAAGGAGTGTGAAACTTGGAAAATCGGTTTCAATGACTAAATCATGACTTGATCAATGTATGCTACAAGTGCAATGACTATAACCCCATTCATTGTTTAACTGCTGTATTTATACTTTATAAATACCAATCTTTATAGTGGATAAAGAAATAGAAATAACATTTTTTTTCAAAAATTATTAATGAAAAAGGCAGTTCCAATATAATAATGAACATTCAGGCCATATTTAAATACCACAGGCTTTGTCCATTAAATTGAAGTATGCTAAACTGAGGTCTGTTAAATCAAGGGATTAATTTAGAAATGGGATCAATTAATTCAGAATCTTGTGTGATTTAATATGGATTACTGAGCCAGTGTATGAGGAGTAGTGCTACAGAAAGCTCCACAGAATAAGAGGAGAGGCACATTTAACAGACATTTAGCCATGATAGATACTCCTCCCCGTATTGGTTCATTGGACTGAAGGTTTCCTTTACTTACTTTGGAATTACATTGTTTATTTGAAATGTTTTAAGAAAGTAATTCAGTCAAAAAAAAGAAAGAAAAATAACAGTTGGAGACAGTCATCATGCAAAGAATAAAAGTCCAGTTGCAAATCTGATTTTGTCAGAAATAACGAAGGTGTTGACATGGGTATTCCTAGGAATGAGATTAAAAAAACAAGTCAAATGGTGAGCACAGCCATGCAATGAAAGCCTGGTTGCCTTTGTACATCCATGCAATATTGAATCTAAATATATAAGGGGCAGGTTTGGATTGTGAAGCTGCCATCTTTCAGATTTTGACTTAGCCCCCTCCTGTCCCCCTGTGGATGCTCTGGCTGTTGGCTTGTTTTTGTCTCACGCAGACAATTGCAGTATTAGAAATTCTAAAATAGATGAACCAGGACTCAGAATGATATGAACAAAGCAGTGTTCTTGAGGAGACGTCTTCCTTATTTGTGGCAGTGGAGCATATGTGCTAGACCATGTGAGGATCCTCCTGGTGAACACATGAGTGGTGTCCGTTTTGACAATGCCGACTGCCTGCTGGACTGTGAAATGTTTGGAATCCTTGTTGTGCAGATGTTTGCAGCCCTTAGGCAGCTCACAATTGTTTCTTTAAGCAACTGCAGGCTGGCAAGTCTATTTTTCTGCCGAGTCAGTATAAAAATCATTCTTCATGAATGCTTTGCACCTGTTTATCAGTCATTTCCATGCAAAGTTGCCTCAAGATAAATGGGCCCTTGCCTAAGAGGGGGCTTTTTATAACAATATTGAGTTGACAGCCTGGAAACCTGGAACCTACAAAAAGAGCAAACTTGGCTCTGTGTCAGTAGCTTAGTCTCAGCAGCCTAGCTTTCCAAGTTTCTCAGGAGAACAAATATCCTGACTCTCTGCTCCTAATAATTCCAAATGTAAAACCTTTTTCTTTCTGGTGGAAACTGTAAACACATCCAAATCACATTCTAAACTCCATTCAAAAACATAGAACAAACCTATTAAAAGAAAAAGCATGGCTTATAATCTGACACAAGCTTCCCATGCAACCATTAGGCACCCATCGCTTAGCCTAGAAATCACAATTTTTTTTTATCTACGGTGCCTTAATGTTTATCTCTCCGGTTCTTAAAGACTTATTCATTTGCAGGTCTAATATATCATGCCATGTTGCTGCATTAATGATGATAATTTATTGTGCATTATAGTCCATAACGGTTCTGAATGATGGGTCTTAGTTAAGGCAGTGCAACATTTTGTGGTTCCTGCCCTCTGGAACATCTCACCCCTTGAGTGAGATTGGCTCCCACTCTCTTGATGTTTCATAAGGGCCTTAAGACCTGCCTCCCAATGGGGGAGTTTTATATTGGAGCTGGTTGATTAATTCAATTGATTAATTCAACCCCCCCTCACTCTCCCGTATTTCAGGGTCCTCTATTTGCCATTTTGTATCCATATTTTATCTGTTAATTTTTTAAAAAAATGCTGTGTTTTTTATGATGCATGATTGTAATGTTTTTTTCAATGTTTCCTATGTTGTAAGTTTCGCAGAGTTGGTAGATATGAGTTGGGTGGCAAATAGATTTTATAAATAAAGGTTAGAATGCAGTATAGCAGGCTAACTCTGCCTACTGCCAGAAGTTCAATCCTAACTGGCTCAAGGTTGACTCAGCCTTCCGTCTTTCCAAGGTCGGTAAAATGAGGACCCAGATTGTTGGAGCCAATATGCTGACTCTGTATACCACTTAGAGAGGGATGTAAAGCACTATGGAGTGATATATACATCTAGATGCTAAGTGCTATATAAGATAGTATTGAATAGAACAATTAATATTTTTTTTGTTACTTATAGAACAAGTGCTGATTTAAACATCATATTTGCATACCTCACTGTACATTATTGTACAGTATCTTTAGCTATTGCACTTAGACTGAAATAAATCTTTTGTCTCTTAGTTGTAGGCCTTGGAATGGACCCTAGCTTACAGATTGATATTATCCAAGAATTGAATCTTGTCAATATGACTATCGGAGTTACACAGGTGCCTGGACTACATAATGCCAGCAAAGCATTTCTCTTTCAAGGTAAGGCAAATACTTATCTAATGTTTAACAGTTAATAATATGATCTATTCATTCATATAAAACATTGTTTTTCTTTCTCATCTTCTTATTTTTCCATTGGAGATCTTGAGTCTCATAGGTTTCATGGGTCTCCACATGGGAGCAAAGGAAGTAGGATGTCATCAAGCAATTTCTGCAATACACAACACACTCATACCACCACACACCCACACACCCACACACTCCATTATATAAGTGTCATCATTTTGGTGTCTTTGTGGGGTTTTTGGGATGTCGAGAGTCATGTATGAATCAGCTGAGAAAGAGGTTGCTGCAGTCAATAACTTTATTTAAACATCTTATTTATACATTAAGGAATGTATCACTGTCTCAAGATGGATAGACACTTGGTGATTTCCATATATTGAAAACCTAATAAAACAACAATAAAAAGCTAAAGCTAAACAATAGAGGTTCCTTAATATATCAATATAGACACTGATGGCTTCATAAGTATTTCCTTAGAATTAGGTTTTTACCAGCTTCTGGGATGTCAAAAGAGAAGAGCCCATCTTTGTTGGAGGAGTGATGGTGGTGTGGAGGGACTGTTCCATAGGGGAGACATGCAACAAAGAATATCTGCTATCACCTGCATCCCCACCCCACAATATGATTCCCATCCTAACTGGGACCTTTAGCAAGTCCTCTCTGGCTATAGGAGTGCACAGACCATATAAGAAATGTGATATCTGAAATACACAGGTCCTGAACTATTTAGAGTTCAAAGGTAACAGCCAACATCTTAACATATACTTGCAAACTTACCAATAACCAGTGCAGAACCAGTAGCAGTGTGTATTGTGACAGTACCACGATGGATCAATGAATTTGTGGCAGTACCATGGTGGATCAATAAATTTGCAGGTCATTGCATTGTGGACCAGATAAGATTTCTGAATAGTTCTCAGTGGTAGAAGTCTTGTTAAAGCTAATTACATTATTTTACCCAAGAGATGATAATAGCTAGTGACTGTTCATCCTGTTCTAGGTAAGACTACAGTAAATACGCTAGCTAAAGTTGGACAAAGATACTCCTGACTATAATTGTATGTCTTTTTCTAGCCATGAGTCTAGGAGTCTTCCCCTCCCCAACTATGAACCTGCTATATCAACTTGGTATTATCTTGGAATTAATATGCTTCTGAATTAATAGTCATTCTATCTTGTTTGAGTTATGTTTAACCCTTTTTTCATCTAGACTGTGAGAGTCTTTAGGCACCAAGTCAGTCTTTCTATCATAATTCCCATTGGGTAAAGAGTAGAGGTGTACAAATAAATATCATCAGAGTATTGATAATACTACACTCTGAACTGATGGATAATGTCTCCTAATGATTCCTCTGCAGATGTTATGTAGGGTAGAAGAAAGAATCAATAGAATCTATATGCTTGATCTTTCCTGCACCCTGGTTGGGTTGGCCTCCTTAGCTAGGAGAGAAACTGCTGTAAGTCATTGCCATCAGTTCCTAGTCCTTGCAAATGATCCAGAAATTGTGAGTAATGAGGGCTGTTGAAAGATCTAGGAAGACAGGTTGGTCAAAGTTCCTCTATCCAACTCTTTGTCACAGGACACATATATGGTTTCCACCCTCTATCTGTGCCTGAAACCAAAATGCCATCTGGATTAACTTGGATAATAACTTACATGTGGATGGTAACTTATATGTAATTGGAGCTCTATCACTTTCCTTAACAATCTTTCCCCACGCTCCTCAAAGGGTTGGAGATTGGATGGTCGAGCAATTCCATTGGTTTTAGGTTGAACTCTTTCTTGAATGAGAAGGTTTGGAACTTCTTTCTTCAAAGCAATAGTGATTATTGCCAATATCCAACTCCCAGTTTGCTCCCTGACTATTTTAATCAGCTAGGTAATGTATGAATCTAGTTAAAAATGATGGAACTAAAATTATAGAGGACTCTACTTCCTCAAAATCCACAGCATCAAAAACCTCTCAGGTAACATCATGCAACAGCAAGATCATCCCAGTCATTTCAATAGATTCCATCTATCTAGACTTCAAATAAAAGTGAATGGTGACCAACTTTGAACACAAAATTCTCAATCAAATAATTCCAGTATACACTGGGTTATTTCCATTTGTTCTTCCCTGGCAGTATCTAGGATACACTCAATAGTGCAAATGCAGTCCATAGTTGAAATAAGAATGGACAAATAGCTATGCCTTGCAGCCCTGATTGCCACACAGCAGGTTTGAATATAAGCTTGTATCTGTGTTTCATCTTCTTTACTTACTGTTTGGTGCTTGTATCACCTAGGCATCTCTTAATTTGCTTTATTTCTTAGAGTTCCTGAGAGAACCATGGGGCTGCTGGGATGAGTGAGCAGAAAAGGCTACTCAGATCAGATCTGATAAAACTGTCTTAATTAAAATGCATCTAATTCAGTAATATTACTATATTATTATAATACAGTATTATTATTACAGCATTAATGTGATACTGTATTATTTCAGTCTGTTTGTTAACAAAGGTCCCCTATTGGAAATATTTACCCAATAACACATTGTTTAAAGAAAAAAGAAATTAAAAAGGCCTTTTGTTTTTATGGCATGAGTTCGTTGACTCCATTATATTTCCTGGATGGTGTTACAGGAAATGAGAGCATATTTTGCTGCACAAACTAACTTTGTTGCAGATATTCAAGCATGGTATTAAATTTGTATTAAGATCCAGGACTTCTTTTAGTATGCATATTGTTCAGCTGACAATTTTTTTTGTAAATAAAGCTTTACAGGAATAGACCACATATTTGACAGCCTGATTTTCTGCAGACTCCTGTGACAATTAGAAATAATCTTTCATTGTGCATTTGGTGGCTCTTAGCTAATCGTCTTTTTAATCAGAATCATCATAATTAATGTATTAAAAATTGCATTTTTAAAAAATCAACAAGTGTTATAGAGGACAATATGGAGATCTGTGTTTGAAAATTTGAAACATGGGTGAATGATCTAGATCAGTGGTCGCCAACCAGTGGGCCACGGACCACTGGTGGTCCGTGAGAAAATTTTGGTGGTCCACAGAAAATTGTTACCCCTAAACAACCTCCCAAACACCCCCCAAAGAAATTAATCCAGGCGGCGCGGGAACACAAGGTTGCGCTGCCCGCATGGCCCTGTGGGAACACAAGGGTTGTATTGCAAACAACAAAAGGTAGTGAGGGGAGGGGGATAGGATGGAGGGAGAACTTTCCCCACTTGCCCCACGTGCCTCTCCTGGCCACTGGGGTGCTTCTTTCTGCTTCTTTCTTTTTCTGCTTTTAGCTGCACGCAAGAAAAGCAGCAAAGGTCTTTCTTTCTCTCCCCCAAACTCCACTAGAAATGAGACTTTGGGACCCTGCAAGGCATCTTGCTCCAAGAGGCTGTGCCAGTGCAACAAGTCTCAGAAAGACTCATTTCTGGCAGAGTTTGGGGGAGAAAAAGAAAGTCTTCTGCTCCTTCTGCTGCTTTCCTTGCATGAAGCCAAAAGTCTCTCTCTGTCTCTCTCCTTCCCCCTCGAGACGGTATCCTGCGATCCCAAATAAAGAATGATTGATCGGTAGGAAAATGGGGTGGGGAATTTTCCTGCAGACTTTTTGGGGATTTTCCCAGGGTGTCTGGTCCGCGGGATTAAAAATTATGAGTTTGGTGGTTGCTGAGGTCCAAAAGGTTGGCGACCTCTGATCTAGATCAAGGCTGTGAAACTCCCAGCCCACAGGTCGGATGCGTCACACACTGGCCATACCCACCCCCGGTTTAGAGAAGGGGAAAAAAGTCCTGATACATCACGTGATGGCACTGTGAGTTTGGCACCTCTGATCTAGATGGTTGCTTACTTGTTTATGAACTATAACAAATGTGCTTTTTGGTGTATAAACCAAATATAAACCAATGAGTAATCTTAACCTGCAGTTTAATGGAAATATTGTACGCTGTAAAAAGATAAGGAAAGTTGACTGATGTAGCGTTTCTGCTTTCAAAATAATGTGTGGGTTGGAGAATAAGAGTCATGGATAGCAACTATTGTTGTTTGGATGAGAAAAAAGTATGGAATAAAAATATTGACCACTTGCATGGTGCCACCTAAACATACAATGTATTTCACATACAATCTTTTATGACATTTATTGCAGCCCTGTAATGTAGGCCTTTACAATTAAAACACTGTTTTAACCCCACTGCAGAGATAGACCTGAAAACAACAAGTTAATCTATTTAAATGAAGAATTCTCCTACCCGTGGCCATTTATTATCATATCTGGCTAAATGTCATGTTGCAAGCTTATTAAGATATGTCTTGGTGAATTCCATCAATAACCACACATAGGAATTCTTCAGAAACAAACAAACAATGCATCAACATGACACATAGAGGCACACACTGAAACAGAGAAATTAGCATATTCTCTTATAAAGTCAGTTTGCTCATGTAGGACAAAGCTTTAACATGCAAATCAAAAGCACAGAACAAGATAAATCAGAGAGGGCAATTGAGAGCTAAGCACGAGGCTGGTGGCACATTGGGGGTTGAGTGGTTATATGAACCTGACAGGAAGCATAATCAGTTTAAGCAAAAGTTGATAAGGAGGTTAATTTTACTCAAGTTGAAGTACTAGGGAAATGGGAAGTTTAGGGAAAGTGAATTCTAACAAAGGGTTATTAAGAGAAAACAGCAATTGAGAAAACTGGGCACCTTTGCTTTTATTGCGTTTTTATTATAGATGATCAAATCAAAGGGTGAATTTTCACAGGGGAGTAGGAAAGGCAGAGACAAAGATCTCGGAAGGAGGTTTTCAGATTCTTGATTTGATGGAAAAGTCTGGCCTGTGTCAAGTTTTAATGGTTACCATGCTTGTAAGTTCCAGAGCCAACTTTATGAGAATAAGGCTTGACAAAGACTGCAACCAAATTACAGGATTGATTTATTAAAGGGATTTTTAAAATGGTCTCATGAGGAAAGACTCTTGGCAATGCGCAAGATACAAAATTAATAAAGCAATATATCAATGTATCTGAGAGCCAATATGGTGTAGTGGTTAAGAGATCAGACTAGAAACCAGGAATTCTAGCCCCACCTGATGCATGAAAGCCTGCTGGTGACTTTGGGCCAATCACTCTCCCTCAACCTAGGCTTGGGTGACAAATTGATTGGTCAATTCCTGTAACAACAAATGGATCAACATTTGGTTGATCTGAAAACAAGCAGACCTTGTCCTTGTGATAAAACTGTAGGAAAGAAAAAAAGTGAGAAAGCTACTAATATACAAGGTATGTTATGTTACAAATGCATGCAAATGAATAGTTATATAACTGTTCTCCTGGTGGCTGCACTCTGATTAATCTCCAAAAGCTTTCTAGAAGAGTCAAGTTTTTACAAATTTCTGGAAGGCCAGGACAGATCAGAGATAGGGAACTGAATCCAAGTTTCAGATTGTTTTCACTCCTTGACTTTTATTTTAGCAAATTAGATGGTATAAAAAGACATGACCTTGATAAAAGGCTTTCTTCATGATGTTAGCAATATTGTAGGAAGAAGTTTAAACCTGACAAAAATATGGGCTTGATAATTGTGAGTAGTTTTCAATGACCTCAGCTTTGCTACATCCTTCCTTTTTGGAGTAGGCATAGGATGGCTGAGACACAACAGTTTTGTAGGCACTACAGTGAGAATGGCAAAGCTTTGGAGGATGAGCTACTCTTGAAGTCTGAAAGGCTGACATCATCAACTGGATGATGATTGTGGAAGTTCCAGTTTACCAATTCCATTTAATTTGTTTCTGATAGTATGTGCAAAGAAACCGATGCACCTGGCACCACCAGATGAAAACAGCCACCAATAAAGTTATCAGTGATGTCTTGTTAGGATTATGCAGTCTTGTTTTTGAGGTGCTGTGTTTTGATGACTGGGAAAAATCTGAAGCAGACCATAAATAAACTTGAATCAATGTTTTAACATGTGAGTGATAACAACATATTATTTATTTACTTATTCCATCTTCTGTACCATCTTTTTTTAACAACCCCATAAAATATGGGGTTGGAGTTGGGCAACTGAATGGAGGTGCGTGTTTACTGACTGGATGCCCTTCCTGTTGCCAAAGTGGAGTTATATTCAGCAGATATATTCTCATCTCAGAAAGAGCCTTTACCTAGGATCGAACTCACAGCTTCCTGATTGTGACGTGAGAGCTCCACCTCTAAGCCACCTCACCACTCAAATCTTCTGTACCATTCCAGTTAGAATAATCTGGGCATCAGCTGGGTAACTCTTTCTCAGCCAAACTCACCTCAAATGATTGCTGTGGGATATTTTCACAGCCTTGAGTTATTTGTAAAAATAATAAAGGCAGGATACAAATCAATAAATTAATAGGTCAATCAATCAATCAATCTCATAGTTGGCTTTCAGTAATAAAGTTAAAGTCATGCAAACCGTAAGGAATAGCAAACACCCACAATATGCTGTGCTGTTTCCACTATAGCAGAGATAGTTCAACTTTCTGTCTTTTCTCCTGCCCTTGTAAAAAATGTAACAGGGAATGGTTAGTCATTTTATAGACATTATATAGAAGGAGTGGCTATCTCAAAGAAAGAAGGCCAACATCGAGAATCTTGTTCCAGAAAATTTGCTGGCTGGAAGTCAGAATTGTACCTTATGATTCTTGACTCTTGACGAATGTATCTTTTCTTTTATGTACACTGAGAGCATTTACACCAAGACAAATTCCTAGTGTGTCCAATCACACTTGGCCAATAAAGAATTCTCTTCTCTTCTCTTCTCTTCTCTTCTCTTCTCTTCTCTTCTCT
>JANHFN010001257.1:183657-200977 GCA_032468175.1 Toxicocalamus goodenoughensis | reverse complement strand
GAGTTATGATTAGCCATACAATGTCAAAAAGTTAGCTCTATCGTACTCAAACACAATTCAGAATTATTTTCTAGCAGCTTAATTTCTATCTGCAGAACAATGCATTATATTTTTTATATAAACTGCCTTTACTATATGTCTTGTAACTGTCTTTCATTTTTCTACCTCTAAACAACATTTTTTTTCCCAGGGCCAATTCCCACATATGTTTGTTGTTTTCCTTTTCCAATTCAGTTTGCAATTTACTATATGTACTTATAGCAAAATAACCACATGCATTCCTTTCATTATACACACAGTGGTTCTCTCTCTGGATTACATTGTCTTTTCTTTAATATATCACAATGTTAAGACAGATATAAATCAAAGAAACGAAAAGGCTTAATAGAAATCAAATTAAGTACTTGTTTTAAGTGACATTATTCCTCTAAATACAAAACAGCTATTTTTAAAAATATGAAGGAACAATTTATCTGGAAATGTCTGGGTAATGTACAGTGATATGAAGAACACCCTGAAAGACCTCAGTAGGTGGTAACTTTTGATTGACTTTGTTTGGGCTCAGAAGCCAACCAGAATTGGTTCTAGTTAATATTTGGATTGAGCACCACCAAGGAATTCCAAGAATGTAGACTATATTGGGATATCACTCAGTCAGTCTATCTGTTCATCCATGCATCCAACCATCCATCCATCCACCCATCTTTCCTTCTATCAATTCATTCACAGCAAACTACTTCCATACTGTTGCCAAGAAAAGTGCATGGATGTGTCCTTGAAGTCATCAAGAATCAAATTTGGCTCAAAAGAGATTTTAATTATTATCTCAATTTAGAGTACCAATCCTATAAACAGCAATAACAAATTAGTTCTCCAAATAATTATTCTTATGAAATGAAAACTGTAGCATCCACATAAAGAGAAACAGACATTAGAAATCTCAATAAACCCAAAGCACACAGAAATAGAAAAAAGCTTTAGAAGAAAAATATAAGAGGAAAATCACAAAATAGTGAAATCAAGATTTCATTGGCTAAAGAAAACTGAATTTCTTGTTTCGGAAGAATGAATTGGAAAATACGGAAAGAGACTACAATGGAAGATGATTCCACTCAATGACTTGAAGTTTAAACAAAAAGATTTATACTGTAAACATTTAGACCATTGTTTTGCATATCCTACTTATTTATTTCTGTGAAACATATACCCCAGGGGTCTCTCTGAATTCCATTGTCATTTCTTCTTGTCATGAATATATGTTGATTATTTAAACAACAAATTCACTCCATGCTCAGAGTTCAAGGAAAGATATATCATAAATCATTCGTATAAAAATTGAAGAAATGAAGAATCTGTTAGAAACTCAATCCTAGCCAAATAAGTCAACTCCAACAGATAGTAAACTCCTTAACAATAAGGAAGGACAACTTTCAGAACAAATGCATGTTTATATGTTGCATTGGAATATTGGCTTTGGTATGCACTGATTCGATATAATATAAAATCCAGAAAAACCATCATAAAAACTATATTGTTAATATAAAGGAGGTGCCTTACATCTCTCCATATGATGGTTATTATTAAGATGAAATATGGACTCACTGGAGAAGAGCCTAATGCTGGGAAAGACTGAAGGCAAAAGAAGAGGACAACAGAGAATGAGGTGGCTGAATGGAGTCACTGAAGCAGTAGGCGTGAACTTAAATGGACTCCAGAAGATGGTAGCAGACAGAAAGGCCTGGAGAAATGTTGTCCATGGGGTCACAATGGGTCGGACATGACTTCGCAACTAACAACAACAATTTATGTGTAGCCTCTCACCAATGATTTCCCTAACATTACTTTTTCAGGTTTTGATTCCTTCATTCAAAAATATTTATATCTGAAATTGTCCAAGTAAAATGTCCTAATTGGATAATGGGAAGTAAAAATTATAAAATAATTAAATAAGACTCAAAAGTTATCCTTTGCAAAAAAAAATCCTCTTTCTGCCAAACTAAAATAAACCAGCATTAAAACAGAAGATCAGCCATTACAAACTCAAGAGTATAAAACTTGCACTGACACTGGATCTTTTTTGTACTCAAATAGCTTTCAGAGTTAACCAACAATAGTATTATGCATTTATTTCAACTTTTTAAAAGAGATTATTTATGAAGGAAATAGAATGGCTGAAGCAATGAGAAAATAAGAAAGCCGACTGTCCTTATTAGGTAAGGATGGAACAAGCCAGAGGTGGCATTCAGCAGGTTCTGACCAGTTCTGGAGAACCAGTAGCAGAAATTTTGAGTAGTTTGGAGAAGCGGCAAATACCACCTCTGACTGGCCCCGCCCCCATCTATTCTCTCTTCCTGAGTCTCAGCTGATTGGCTGGGTCTTCTTTGGTTGCCCTGCACAGGAGAACAGAGCTGGAAAGCAGGTTAGCGGGATGGGGAGGGAATGGGATTTTGCAGTAACCTTCCCCTGCCATGCCCACCAAGTCAAACCCACAGAACCGGTAGTAAAAAAAATTTGAATCCCACCACTGGAACAAGCTATCTAGTTTCTGTCCTAAAATTCTAAGACTTGCAATGCTGAAATTTCTACTCAACAAGAGATATTTAGTATTACCATTGAATGATGGCTCAGTAAAGAGTTTCTATACATACAGTACTAATTGAACTGATGTTCTACTTATATGGATCTCTGCCACAAAATGAACATTCCATGTCTTAGTCAGTCCACACTTATAGGTTATATTATTTGAATAGTCCTAGTCAGAGAAAGAACAAAATTTAGAGGACTTTAATGAAAGTTCATTTATAAAGTAGCCTCTGATGGTTTTCAGACTATGGTTTTCAACAAAGGTAATGCAAATGGTTTATTTACAATCCATTGTGGGGGGTTGTGTGTTAGAGAGCAGGAGAAGTTTATGTTAATTTCTTTAATTTTAAAGAAACATTCTCATATTCGCCCACTCAGTGTGAATTATTCTCCTTCTCTTATTTTTCAGAAATTATGAAATGACCAGACAATGCTAGTTGTTGTTTGGTTTGTTTTTTAACTTTTACAGATGAACCACTGAATGTGCACACTCCAATCTAAAACACAACAAGGATAACTAGACAAGATACAGTTCTTGTTTTAGAATGAGGTTAGTCTCCTGATAATCAAACAGAATTCTGATGAAAGCTTGCAATCCCATGAAATTTTGATATATGCCTTAGACATTGATTCCAGGATTCTACTTCAATTTTGGCACTCTTGTAGACTGGACAGAATTTGAAAGAATACAATCACAATATGCTGACTGATCTTGATTGAATACAGCTTGACTCTCATCTTTGTTACAATGAATTTAAAAAACAAAACCATAAAAGCAAGCTCAAGAGCTCTATCAAAAATTGCCTCACATGTGTTGATTTGTTATATTACATTTGGGCTGTTAGTTATGCTAGTGGAAGAATTTCAGATATTGTGCTTTGATGAATTTGCTTGTAATGATCATGTGGATTTAGCTTTCCACAATGTTTTAGTTATTCTCTTTATGCTATGTTCTACTGTCACCACCAGGCCAGACTGGAAATAAAATTAAACAGAGAAAAAATAATAAGCCTATTGTGTTTAAAAGGTACAGATAAATGGTAGAGGGTGGTTGCTTAGCAAAAATATTGTCGTCTCTACATAAACTCCAAGCACTGATTATGAATCCTTCATTTTACCAGTCAGCTATTAATACATGACCTGATAAAATTCATGACAGACATCCCAAGGAAGAAAATATTGGTTCTTTTCCTGAAAATAGCCTAATTGTTCAGATTCTAATCAGTGGTTAAATCCGTCCCTTCTTTCACATCAAAATAAATAAATCAGGCTAGTGTTGCCTTTTCAAAGCATTAAAAAAATTACTGTTATGTAAATTTGTCAATGGTTTTCAGGCACGATAACTAATTGGAAAAACTTCTGGATGAAAGAACTGTCTTCCACAGTACATGAAGTTACAAGCAAAGGGCCTGAGACCAAAATGGTGTGTTACAGTAACAAAGCATAAGTGTCGACTGTTTCTTCCTGTAGAAAAATTAGTGGTTCTCAGTCCATTACAATATGTAGGCAGGAAAACAAATGGGATCTTTGGGTCTGCATTACAATCAAGTAGTGTCCCAATTTGACCAGTTGACCCTGGCACCAAATCCCTTAGCTCAGCATGTACATGCCAGAATGTACCCAGCTGTCCATTCTAATGCTGCCTCCTACTCAAGCTAGATGAAACCCGTACCAATTCGGTAGTTACCCAGATCAACAAGGACCATGCTATGTATTGGAGTTCCTAGATATCTGCTGAAAAATGGGCTACAAGACTCAGGATTACTGGCTGAGAAACCAGGGCCAGCAGCCGCAGGACTACTGGAAGGAAAGATGTTTACTTTTTGCAAATACACATTGATTTGAAATAAAGAAATAATAATTTGTTATTGTAGATCATGTCCAACAAGAAGAGGATATTTGAAATAAATGCACCAGTTCTGGAAATAACATCTAGAATCAGAAATACCAATAGACATAGTGTTAGGAATGTCAGATTTGCCTAATGTATTTGGGTAAACATTATATTAACCTGGATTGTAAGTTTAAAGTGTTTCCCTCTAAACTGGAAATGATGATGTAATATGGGTGCGGTTGAAAAACTGCCATAAGAGGGAGCCAGAGAACCTGGATTATTCATCTGTCTGGTTCCTGATTCCTTTTGTATGTGCGTGACCCAGTTGCTGTTTTGGAAGTCCGAAGGAAAGAGTTTTTGACTGCTTCATATCTTTACCTACTGTTTGGAAAATATTGCTGGACTGATTTATGGACTGACATTGTAAGTGAACTGACCTCTTTTTTGACACTGGACTTTGCAACTGACTAATCCATGAACTGACTGAACTGACTGAAAACTAGTGAACGATAATTGGACTGTTTGACTGTGCTTAACTCTTGTTGGAATTAAATAACTATTTAACTAAAACAGTGTATCTGTTCTTACTATATGTGTATAAACCACAAAACATACTTCTCTCATATTAGCCTGCCTGGCTGCCTGACTGCTGTGAACATTCTGCTAGGGTATATCCCTAACAGTAAGAACTGGATATGTCTAGTCTAATAAAAAGAAGGACTAGGGGAGACATGACAGCAGTGTTCAAATATCTCAGGGGCTGTCACAAAGAAAAGGGAGTCAAGCTATTCCCCAAAGCACCTGAGGGCAGGACAAGAAGCAATGGGTGGAAACTGATCAAGGAGAGAAGCAACTTAAAACTAAGGAGAAATTTCCTAATAGTTAGAACAATTAAACAGTGGAACAACTTGCCTCCAGAAGTTGTGAATGCTCCAACACTGGAAGTTTTTAAAAAGATGTTGAATAACCATTTGTCTGAAGTGGGGTAGGGTTTCCTGCCTAGGCAGGGGGTTGGACTAGAAGACCTCCAAGGTCCCTTCTAACTCTGTTATTCTATTCTATTGTGCAGACTACATGGCAAGAAAAGCTTCTAGAAAATGTGAAAATAATTGACCAAATTCAGATAAATCAGTTTAGTCCAGTTTATACCTGTTCCTGATTTTTTTTCTATTTCATTTGCACCCTCAATTCTTAGCTGACAATTTCCTGTTCCTCCCTACCTTCTTCAACACAATGGAAGTTTAATTGAATGTTTTATGCTTTAGCAATATCAAAGGAATGAAAAGAACGTAGGTTTCAACCATATTTCAATAAGTACATTAATTTTTACCTTTTAACTGACACTTGTGCTAATTTCCTTAAATGCTCTTTTTCCTTTGCTTTTCTTTCCTTTTCTGCAGGCTCTTTTTTGATCTGTCTGGTTTTGTCGAGTCTGATGATGAGGGCTTACTTCAAATGCAAAAAGATTAGCTCTCTTTCCTTTAATAGCACAATTATATAGTGTGTGATGTCTAAATCATGAAAGATATCAGGGACAGACTTCTAAAGTCACATCAGTTTATAACAAAAGTGGCAGTAATCATTTTAATATCATCTTTCTTGTGTTATTCCTGCACATATAAGAAAAGGCAACTTCTATTTTTACAATTAAGGCAAACTTTGTTTAATAGAAACTTCATCTAAGGAATGTCACAAGTTTGTTCTTTGAGTAACCTTTGATAAAATATATTACAGGAATATCCATGCTAGGACATGCCAGGCCAGTGGCTTTCAACAAGCTGCCAAGTCATGCAGGAAATGTAAACTGATCTGTGTTAATGGGTTTGTAAGTAGACAGGATTTCAACTGAAAACTCTATTTGACAGGGGTTCTCTGGACAGCAAATGGGATCAGCTTATAGAATTTTTTTTTTAAAGTCAGATCTTTTTCTTAGCTAATATAATAGAAAAAGGGAAATGATAATATGTACAGTAACAGTTTTGAGTTCTCTGTTAAGAGGTTTTTTTTTGTTTAGCATTTTATAGCTGGAAAAATGGAAAACAATAGCTTCCTTCTAACTTCAAAGAAGTCCAGTACCTATTTCACATGACCTTATTGAAATTCTGTTTAAGGATTGGTGAAGATGACAGTTCAACTTTTGCCCATATTCATTTTTAAAGCTTAAAGACTATCATAGTCTTTGACCTAGTTTCAAAAATTGTCTGGACTTCATTGGTTTCTTTGCATAGGGTTAATATTTTTTTTACCTTGCTCTAACAAGATAGATTTTCTAACTCTCTGATTAAATCTGTTCCATTTTTGCATTTTTTCCATCTCAATAATTTCTTCAAGTTTAACCAACTTTTTAGCAAGTCCAATGAAAAGTCTTTACTCAGGTCAATATCCTGGCTTGTCTGTTGCATTTCCACTTAGGAGAAATTAAATACTGCTGCAGCATCTGAATAAATAAATATTAAGCACAAAGCTAGTTTGTTTGATCAAGGTTAAAATAAAGCACATTTTTTTATAAACCTAAGATCCCATTACAGACTTCTTGCTGAATTAGATCTGATAATAATTTATGGATTTGCATATGGATAAGAAATTGGTTATGGGAATAACAGATGTAACATATAGAAGTGACAAATTATTAAGTTTGTTTGTAGTGATGAAGATTGGAAGCTACTTTTTAAAATATTCTTTTATTCTCATGTCAATTATGGAAATGTGTGCCTGAGTTGCTTTCGTATAATATTTACTTGTTTTGAACTTACGCCATGTTTTTCGCCTTCTCGCTTTGGTAAGGAATTTAGCCTATTTCTGTCAAGTTCATCTTCCTTTGTTTCTACTTATTATTCTTTTACCTCCCAAATGTCCTTTCTTTCAAGCAACCTTCTGTATGCTAATCAAAGATATTAGCTGTTGTGCTATTTCAGCAGAATTGATAACAAGAAGTATAGTAGGTGCCAGAAGCAAAGGATTTTGGTTTTTGAAATGCTGTTGTTGCCTGCATGCAGGTGCATTTAATCCTTATATAAGGTAAAGGTTCCCCTCGCATATACGTGATAGTCATTTCTGACTATAGGGAGTGGTGCTCATCTTTATTACAAAGCCAAAAAGCCAGCTATTTCTGAAGACGTCTCTGTGGTCATGTGGCCAGCATGATTAAATGCCGAAGGTGCACGGAATGCTGTTACCTTGCCACCAAGGTGGTCCATATTTTTCTATTTGCAGTTTTACATGCTTTCAAACTGCTAGGTTGGCAGAAGCTGAGACAAGTAACGGGAGCTTACTCTGTTATGTGGTGCTAGGGATTCGAACCATCGGACTGCTGATCTTTCTGATCGACAAGCTCAGTGTCTTAGCCACTGAGCCAATGCGTATACATATGTATACATACGTATACATACATTTAATTGGAATTAGATTTGCAAGATTCTGTTTTAATAGCTAGTATTAATAATACTGCAGGTAAGATCAAGTACAGTACTAATACCACTCTATAAAGCCTTAGTAAGACCACACCACAGTACTGCATCCAGTTTTGGTCACCACAGTATAAAGAGGATGTTGAGACTCTAGAAAAAGTGCAGAGAAGAGCAACCAAGATGATTAGGGGACTGGAGACTAAAAAAAAATATGACGAACGGCTGCAGGAACTGGGCATGGCTAGTCTAATGAAGAGAAGGACCAGGGAGCAATGATAGCAGTGTTCCAATATTTGAGGAGCTGCCACAGAGAGGAAAGGGTCAAGCTATTTTCCAAAATACCTGAAGGCCAGATAAGGAATAATGGATGGAAACAGAACAAGGAGAGATTAAACCTGGAGATAAGGAAAAATTTTCTGGCAGTGAGAACCATCACCTAATGGAATAGCTTGCCTTCAGAAGTTGTGGGAACTTCAACACTTGTGACTTTCAAGAAGAGATTGGATTACCATTTGTCAGAAATGGTGTAGGGTCTCCTGCTTGGTTTGGGGGTTGGACTAAAGGTCCCTTCCAACTCTGTTAATCTGTATGTACTTTTAGCCTTCCTGCAAAGTTAATATCTTGTTTAGTAGTGTGTGTCCATATATACACTCAACTGTTCATATATAAACATATATATGTACAGGAAGACCCACCCACAGAAGGGAAAGTAATTGGTAATTACCTTCCTGAAGGAAAAGGATGAGAGAAATTGTTCAATGGGGGGATGTGGTTGCCAGCTGACTAAACTGAATATCTTGCAAGCTGCTGTCTGAATATTTTTAAAGTTGATTTATAGTCGAACTATAAATAGAATTAGGTTAAATGCTAAGTATAGTATATTGCTTGAAGTCACCAGTTTGGTTTCTTCTTGTGAACAATTCATACAGACCTGTTAAGCAATTACTTTACAAGTCTTGATAAAGAACTGGATTAACTAATCAATCACGTGATGCTAAATTAATGAATTTTACCTCTTTTAACCAGTTTTATGATCATGTTTGAGTTCAAAGTATCTTTCTTCCTCCCTTATTTCCCCCCCCTTTTTTTTTTAATAAAGGAAAGGTTTATGTTCTAATGTGTGTACCAACCTGCGTCATATGAGTTATTACTAAAAGATGACTCAACAGCCTCAGCCAACCTGGTCAATGGTGACAGACAATGGCCATTGTGACTCATCAACACCTGGAATGTCACAAGTTGCCTCTTCCTATTCTCCTTGAAGAATTATTAAAATAACATTATAAGGCAGTGGCACTTAGGTCATCCTTCGTAGGCTTACAACTGAGGATTCTACTGTGATGACCTGGGGCATGGCACAAAGGCAACACAGTCAGATAATAAGAGTCCAACTTTAACTCCAACTTTAACTCCAACTTTGCCCCCAATGTCCAGGCTACCTTCTGGCTGGAGAAAAACTCTCCCAAGAACAGCCTTTGACTGCAGAAAATTAAATCAAAAACATGGTCAACACAAACTGTAACTTTAAGTCCAATCAAGCCAAACTGAAGTAATTAATTTGGCAGGGTAGGAGCAAGAATTCCAGATTTGAAGGCATGGCAAAACTCACACAGTTGGGAAGATGCCAGGAACACAGGTAATTGACGACAACACAAGATAAAGTTACGTTTGCTCCCAGTAGCCTGCCACATGCAGCCTGCTTTTCTTATTAACTGTCTTCCCAGCTGTGGCTAATGAAGGGAATCAGGGCCCTTTCCTCCCCTGTAAGCCACACAACTAGAGGTGGTATTCAACCAGTTTGCACCGGCTCAGGTGAACTGGTAGTGGTTATTTGGCATGGGTCGCTGGACCAGTGGCGACCCCTGGCTGGCCATGCCCCCAACCTGGCCACCCAGTCGCCCAGTCACTCACTTGTCCCGGTTCCTCTCCTAACTTTTCCTACCACGTGGCGCAGCTCGGGTGGATGTCCTAAGGCTGTTACAAATGCGCATTGCATGTGCAACCACAGCACATGCAGTGCACTTGTGCAGCAGACATCCCCTTCCCTAAACACACTTTTTTCCTTCTCCTGGCAGACGCACCTCATCCAGCCCAACCCAGCCAGCTAGCAGGTAGGTGAGCGGATGTCCTACGACTTCTTGCCTCCCTTGTCACAGATGCCTGAAGCTGCTGTGTGGTTTTTTCGGTGCGGCTGCAGTCCAGCAGCTGCACTGAAAAAAGCATGCCCTGTTCTATGTGCCAGGCCCAGCACGTCCAAAAAGCTGGTGCATAGAACAGGGTGGTGCCAGACCATTGGAGAAGCGGAGCAAAGCCAGAGATCAGTAGCCGCCTGTTTTGCAGCACAGGAAGCCTACCCCAACCGGCCAGCTGCTCTCCTTCTCTGCCTGTTTGTTCTGTATGGCCGAGGAGAAGGAGACCAGCCAGTCGATTCGAGGAGACTTTCTGCGCCGAAAGAGTTGGCTGGAGACCAAAAAAGAATCACCTCCAGCAGCCGCCCCTTTTGCCGGCTGGTCTCCTCCTCCTCGGCCATACAGAACAAACAGGCAGAGAAAGAGCAGACCAGCTGGCCGATTTGGAGAAGCTTCTTGCGGTGTAAAAGAGGTGGCTATTGATCTCAGGCTCCACTCCCCTTTTCCAACAGTCTGACACTGCCCAGTTCTATGTGCCAGCTGCTTGGAATTGCTGGGCCCACCACATAGAACAGAGCGTACTACAGCCACACTGAAAAAAGCATGCAGCACCTGCAGGCATATCACAACAAGGGGGGCGAGAAGCCCTGGGACATGTGGCCATCTGCTGGCTGGCCAGGCCAGGCCGGACTGGAAGAGGTGCATCTGCCAGGAGAATGAAGAAAGCATGATCTGGGTGAGCAGGCCCTGAGCAGGCAGGCAGATGTCCTGGGACCACTTAAAAGTCAACTTTAAGAGTGCCCCCATGGAAGAAGTTGAGAACTGAGAGCAAAAGTAGTGGCGGGGGTGATGGGTGTGTGTGTCCCTCCACAAGGAATGTGAAAGGAGGCAGACGTCATGCCTATGAGAAAAAGAGGTGCCAAAGTCCTGGCTCTCACCTGGGAGCGGACTGTGGAGGATCCCATCACATGCCCCTTTTGCCCCAGCTGCCGCTACTTTTGCTCTCGTTCTCAGCTTCTTCCATGGGGGTGCTCTTAAAGTCAATCTTTAAGAACTGGAAGATATTTCGTTAGATCGCCGTCAACTCATCATTGGGAGAGGTGTAGCTCCTGAATACATAAGAAGTCTTGGGCAAAATTCTCTGACTTTTAAAACGCATCCACGCGGAGTCTGCCTTCCTTCACGTTGGGAGCACCTAACTGGAGTGAGAGAGAGTGAAGTTGGCTGCTATGAGGTGAGTGACTTGGCTTCCCCACTTGCTCCTCACAGTCGCCCTGAGCTGATGCGGTTTTTTACTTGGGCAGCTAGATGGCTGCAGCAATGCCCACAGCAGTAACAGGCAGTGCTGCAATAACAAGGTACCATAAGATTTGGCGATGCAAATTTATCTCCGAGGGGCTTCTGGCAAAAAACAAAACAAAAACCACCCCAAAAGAAAATCCATTCGGCAGGAAGACTTGTTCAGCAGTCGTGATCTTTAGTTGGGCTTTTTTTTTGTCAGGCCAAGGGTGGAGGAGGGGGGAAGATATGTAGGAAATCACCTTGTCTCTGTAGCATCGGTCATGTGACTTAGTGGGCATGGCCAACTCGACATCACTCACAGCAAGATGCTGCACCACCTTGCCAAGTTGGCCACACCCACCCAGTCACATGACTACCAAGCCACAGCCACAAAACAAGCCACGCCCACAGAACCGGTAGTAAATTGTTTTGAATCCCACCATTGCACACAACCCATGTTGCTTTCTTCTCCATTCCTCCCTGCGTGCCCTAGGATGAAGAGGGGGTGGGCCTGGGTCTTCCTTTGAACTGTCTCTCCCTTGTTCTGCCTCTTACCTGCTCTGCCCAGCCGGACTTTGCTCTTCCCTAGTTTCCTACACAGCCAACGGAGGCACACTCCCATTCCCTGTCAACTATTCGGCTTCCTCCTGACAGGGGCGTGACACCTACATTTCAAAAACATGAAACAACACAAGCTCAAAGAGAAGCAACTGAGAAAAAAAAGCTTCTTTGAAACTTTTCTTGCTTTGATAAAGTTGGGCAGCAGTCCTTCTCATACTTTTTGGGTGTCTCTCCCAACAGCCATGCCCGGAAAGTGAATATAAGCGGAAATGGTTTTAGAGATCATTGTATATTATCAAAGCCTGTCATTAAGCCACTGATAAATCCGGCATCTCTTTTCCTTTCACAGAGAGGCAATCCCTTCTTTTTGCAGAGCAGTGCATAGGGTTGTGATCCCTGTATAAAAGCTGCTTTTCTCAGCTTTGCCTGTTATCTACAGACAACTCTAATGCCAAACATGTCCTATTCAGCCTTCAATAAGATCATATTCCATAACTAACGGTTAACTGCATTGTTCCCAGTCAAGCCCTGTTGGTATATTTTCTACTTTTTTTTCAATCAGAGAGCTTACCCTATGTTTGTCCGACAGAAAGGATGTATTCCATGAGCAGCATCTATAGATAGATATTCCTACCGCTACAATTACTGCCTTTATTCTGTGCAGAGATATAAGCTCGGGTAGGAGAATGCAACATGATTGGGGACAATCACAATTTATGGTCTTTTTGATGGTCAGGCCACTGTTGTTAGGTAGTTTGCACTCTAAATATAGGGTGCTACCAGTAATAAGTGTGGATATATGTAAGCTGGAAGAAAAGGGAATATATGAAATACATGTTCGGTGAATAAATGGCTAAAAGTTTCCATGAATGAGCTAACAGGAACCAATCTTCTGAGAGCCAGTAATTTGCAAATAGTGTCTATTAGCCTAATAGAATATGGCTACTCCCCTCATCTAGAGGAAAGAAGGCCAAGGGATGACATGATAGCAGTAGTCCAGTATTTGAAGGGCTGCCACAAACTAGAGGGGGTCGACTTATTTTCCAAAGCAACAGAGAGCAGGGCAACAAACAATGGATGGAAACTAATCAAGGAGAGAAGCAACCTGATATTAAGGAGAAATTTCCTAACAGTGAGGACAATTAACCAGTGGAACAGCTTGCCTTCAGAAGTTGTGAGTGCTTCATCACTGGAGGTTTTTAAGAAGAGACTGGACGGCCATTTGTCTGAAATGATATCTACTGCTTGAGCAGAGGGTTGGATTAGAAGACCTCCTAAGTCCCTTCCAGCTGTATTCTGTCAATGGCTTTTTCTAACACCTAACTCAATCTACAGTATGTGTCAACTAAAAAAGATACTCCTTTGGTCTTTTTAGCTGCCAGCAGAAAGAGAGTGGGGCAAAATAGTGCATTCTTCAAATGCTTCAGATAATCTCCTTGGCAGCCCAAGGTTGTCACCTACTGGAGAGCATGATTGATGACTCTTGGCTATGGATGTGTCCCATTGGAGAATATACATCCAGGGGGTGGAGGGAAGAGCAGGGTCAAGGGGAAATGAATGGTGTATTTTAGTGTTGGTTGCACCCAGCTAATGCCAACATGGCCATTCCTAATGAAACATTTTTTTTTACACTGAGAGGTGTGGCTAGAGACTTATGATTTGAACGAGGGTGGATTTGTTGGAGCCCTGACAGTATGTTTGTTTATTAAAGTGCATTTTATTCAGCTGTCGTCTTCCATCAGCATTTCTGTTGGTCCAATTTTAATTATACAATAAGAAATCTGGAGATGACTGGATTTTTTTCACTCCAGCGATCATTGAATATGATTTATTGTCTCAGATTAAAAATTCCAAACCTGGTTTTGAAGACCAGCATATAATTTTAAAAAGCAAAGCAAATAAAAGAAATATTCCTGCTGCCCCTACTGATTATATTTTCCATATTTTTCTACTATCCATAACTCCAGGACCCTTGCACAGTTTCATCTTGTTACAAATTATACCCGTTCCTGGTTTAAGAGGCTCATGATCACTCACACCATTGTTACTTCCCACGGGGCTGCCCCTGAAGTTTACTTGGAAATTATAATGTGATTAAGTGTACAATGTTGGGCTCCCCTAGTTCTATCCATGTTGCACCTCTGTTTCATGAGCTGTAGTTGCTCCCTTTAGGTGCAATTGAAGGACCTTCTATTAGCTCTAAAGCCCTACATGGCACAGGGGCAGATTATTTATGGGAGTGCTTTTCCTTGAGGGTATCTGCCTGTCCCAATACATTATACAAAGCAGGTGTGATGGCCCAGGGTGAGATACAAAACACAGTCACAGAAAACAGCGGAAGCCCTTTTTATTCCTTCAGTTTGCTTCCAAGCTCCGAATATCTTTGATGGAAGACAAAAAAACTCCCACACAGTTACACCAATAAGGAAAAAAGCAACACAAACGAGGTAAGATGGAGGATGTCCACAGATAACACACGCTGTGAAGAATGCCAGACTCGGAGAGGAACAATAAACCAGAGATATTTACACCATTTGTTTCCAGCATTCGTTAGTATGCAGGTCCAAACTCTTATTCAGTTTTCACACCTGCAGCCCATGAAGAGGATCAAGGCCCTCTCCTCCCGAGGAGACCACATCTCTCCCTTATCCTCTCCTCCCTGGGTGCGCTAGGACGGATAGGGGATGGGCCAGGGTCCTCCTCTGATTGCTCAGCCAGCCTCTGCCCTTCCCCAGCCTCCTCCACAACCTCCGGAGCCACACTTCCACTCCCTGTGAGCTGTTCCTCCTCTCCCTCAGAGTCAGTCTCCATCCCTGGTGGAGACAGTAGACAGAAGGATTCCTTCCTTCAAATGCTGCCAGTGAATGTATGAAGCCAGTGGTGGGATTCAAATAACTTAACAACCAGTTTGCTCAGGGTCAGTTTGGCTGTTGTGGGAGGTATGGCCCATCCCCATCATCCAGCTCTGTTGCATATATGTGACGAGTCTCCTGTGTTGGACAACCTGACCTTGGCTCAACTGGTTATTAAATTACACCCCTCTGCTATCAAAGTGGATCTTGGGTGCTGTGCTGCACTGCAATGGAGAAACAGGCAATGAAGCAGCCAGCACGAGGGAAGGAGGAGGAGCAGGGAGAAGAAAGAGGGAAAGTGGCCTTCTTCCCTCAGAGCCGGCCGCTCTGTTGCTCTTTTCTCCATTATCACACAGCGCAGCACCAAGAATCACAGGGTGTGGGTAATTTAACAACCAGTTTGCATGAACTGATGTGAACCAGCTGAATCCCACCACTCCATGAAGTGTGTATTTTCCCTGACAGCATCTGCCCTGTGGAATACCCTTCCCCTTTGAGATCTGGCAAAAAACAACAACCCCACCTTAGTTTCCAGAAAGCCGCTAAGAGCTGGTTATTCTACCATGAACTGGGATAGGGTGGATTGGGAGATAGAGGATAACAATGATCGTTGAATAGAAAGAGATTGCGCAGCCTTCTGCACTGAAGGAGTTGGGATCCAAGGTTTTTGCTTTTATTGCATTTTCCATATGCTTTATTCTACAACTGTTGTGAGCCACCCAGACTCGTGTTTTTAAGACAGTTGACCATACAATGCATTAATGAAAACAACTCCAGAACTTAAAAACATTTTAAATACTTTCTTGCCTCTGACCAAAGATTTTTCAAACATAATTCACTGATTGTAAATTGACTGTTATATAAGCAACAGAATAAACCACATTTTCATTAAGTGGCCAGTTAAAGGCTGTTCTTTTCAACTCTCCTGCCCAATAGATAAACACTTTAATTGTTTCTTTGGGAATACCAACTAGGGCCAATGCTTCATCTTATGCCAGAATGTAGCTATATGATTTTGGCATAGTGCCCTGTTGCAGCTGAAGTAATAAACCATTTTAAAGCAAACTATGGCACAGTAGCATAGGAATTACTTTATTTTTCAGCCTTTTAGCCAACATGTAAATAGTTAATATTGGATTTATTGATAGTTGACAGATAGAAACTGATCCTTAGTTATAAATTAACTATTTGTCATTAATATAAAGTAATAAATTAATTAATAAAGTTTAAATTAATAGCAACCTGTTCACCTTTCAGTTTTAACCATTTAAAATTGCAAGGCTAATTACTGTTTTGAAAAGCTTTTAAAAGCCAACTGCATTTGAATATCCAATGTTTTTGCAATCACAATAGGATATGGAGATTTATTTATATATTTGACAGACTTTTAGTGGTCTTTGAAAACCTCTGCAAAATATTTCTGTGTGTTCTTTACTTCTTTCTATCCCCCATCTTCTGATTTATTAAGAGCATTAGAAGAATAATATTTTTTCTGACAGAATTAAGCTTTCTATCTTTTACTGTCTGTTATTTTAGACAGGCAGCTTTTTTTTGCAACACTATCTTCCTCCCTATATAAAAAAGTTGTTCTAAGAAAACTTGCCATAAATTATTATAATGTATCTAAATAATGGGTTTTTTTGTGTATTGCCTCATGATTGTTCCCTATTAAAAGCATTTTAATGTGTTTAACCATCTATACTACCAATGATAAAAGTTTCAGCACAATCCTCAGAAAATGGAAAGGTACTTTTATTGAGTGATATGCCACATCTATTTTACTAGTTTCCTTCAAAGGGAGGAAAATTGTATGTCAGTGTCAAAACAGAGAGAGTTGTTATATTTGGCTTTAATTGCCTGCCGGCCTTTTGTTATATATTTTAGTTCAAGTATTTCATTATGAAGATAAGTCTATTTTAATGTATAAGTAGAAGTTTGTTATATTTCAGTATTTGCTGTACATGGAGTTTTACTCTTATATAAAATCCAATGCCATTCCTCTTTATCCTCCAATTATTATTCATATTATATTTGTCCACTCAATAGTCTGATAAGTT
Organism: Toxicocalamus goodenoughensis; assembly: GCA_032468175.1. Classification (NCBI taxonomy): domain Eukaryota; kingdom Metazoa; phylum Chordata; class Lepidosauria; order Squamata; family Elapidae; genus Toxicocalamus; species Toxicocalamus goodenoughensis. The sequence goes on along the minus strand of JANHFN010001257.1, from coordinate 184,273 downwards.
TCACTATATAGATAGTATTATACCAAAGCGATGATGAAGTTGGTCTAGTCAAATATATCTTTTGAACGCTTGCAGAAGCTGGTGGCTTGGGGCATGGAGGAGACATTATGAATCTCTGCCTGAATTGTAGCTTTTCTGGATCTGTGTGGGTGCACCTTCGAAACTGTTTTTGCCTCCTGACTACCTGGATTAACCCCAAGTTTTCTTGACAAGAGATCAGAAATGGTCTACAACTGTCTCTTCCTTCCTATGGCTGAGTGAGAGTGAATGACTAGTCCAACACCTAAGCATGACTAGAACTCCTGGTCTCCTGGCTTCTAACCTGATGCCTTAACCACTACGCCAAACTGACTCTCTAAATTGTAGCTTATCCCTTGTATAACTAGGTGCAGAGATTTCTTTGCTAATCCAACAATGCTTCCCTGCTTTGTTTGTGGCACACTATGTTTTAAACTTGGTTACATACATGCAAGGGACACAATGGCTCAGTGGCTAAGACACTGAGTTGTCATTCAGCGGTTCGAATCCCTAGCACCACCTAATGGAGTGAGCTCCTGTTACTTGTCCCAGCTTCTGCCAACCTAGCAGTTCAAAAGCATGTAAAAATGCAAGTAGA
>JANHFN010001257.1:147811-157908 GCA_032468175.1 Toxicocalamus goodenoughensis | reverse complement strand
AGAGCCGGGGGTTCAGAATCTGCCATGCTAATGCTCTGAACCTTGTGCACAAATAAACCTGTATTCTCCAACCTTTCCTGGTCTTGTGTCCTGATTTGGAAGCAAGATTTTCTGCAACACTAGAACAAGGATAACATACCGTCAGAAAGTCTAGTAATCCAAAAGATTTTAAAATGCACGGAAATGGACAAACTCACCCTAGAGTTAAAAGGTAAAGAAGATTTGGAGTATTATGTAGTATGGGAAAATTGGTATGAATGGATGGACAGTAGGAATAAGAATTGTAGAGATAAGAGGAAGGTATAGAAATGTATATAAATAATTAGAAATGTATGGAAATGTGTATTTGTAACAAAGATACCTCAATATTGTTAAAGTTGATTGAGATGTATAAAGAGAAAAAAATGCAATTAAAATATTAAATAAAAAAATAGAATAGGTCTTTGAGGTAGGCTATCTCTTTTTCTTAGTCCCTGCATTCTGCAATAGTTGAACTTACAAACCAAATTCCTACAGCAGTTTACAATCACTTAATCCTGAAGTTAATTAAAAACAGATCACTCTAGCCAGGCTATGTCTGTTCAGGAACCTAGTAGAATAGCTAGAACTGGCAAAAAAAAACAACGTTTGCACACAGCTGTCTAAGTTTGGTAACGCATTTGCTCTGCTCCACAAGTACTTTTTAATTTAAAAATGTTCAAATCCTTATTTCCTTATTTCAGGCTTTCTCACAAATATATTTAGAAATGCAATATGTTGAATCACAATCTTTAGGGAGGATAATCTAAAAATCTTTAGTTTAATGGAGTTATAACTTCAAATTTATCTGCTGTTCAGAAAGGAAAATATCATTTGGGTTGGTCTTGGCAAAAAAATGCAGTGTTTTATTATTTAGTATGACATTAATGTTCAACGTAATCAAAATTAGATCTCCCAAATGGACATAGGCTCTATAGAAAAAGATAGTGAAACTTTAATGAGTCTTACAAACAATTTCTTCTCCCACTTTTCTTTGCATATTGCCATTGGCTATATTGTCTTTCTTTCATTTCTGCAACTTATTAAATGTTTTTAAACCATTCTTTCAAGAAGTTGAAGAACTACAGCACTACTTAGGGAGTGATAAAATTACTACACCTTGTAAGCAATAACAGTAAAGTGTTAACTAATTAATTCGTTAACAAGGCAAGTAATTTGATTAACTCATGATTTAAGAGAAGATGATACACTTTTAGTAACACTGTGACTTCTTGAGCACTTCAGCTGGCAAAGGAGTAAACATCTAATTTAAGAGATCAACAGTTGTTTCACTTCAAGGGCATCTTAATTTGAAAAGCCATCACCAAGTCTATGGCAATATATGATACAGCCCTTAGATATAAGTGACAATACTACTATTTTGGAAAGCATTTGGGTGAATAAAGGTGCTTGTATCAGCTAATACAGAAGTTATACTGTACAGTGGTGGGATTCAATTTTTTTTACTACCGGTTCTGTGGGCATGGCTTGGTGGGTGTGGCTTGGTGGGCATGGCAGGGAAAAGATACTGTCAAATCTCCATTCCCACCCCACTCCAGAGGAAGGTTACTGCAAAATCCCATTTCCTCCTCACCCCACTAACTTGCTTTCCAGCTCCGTTCTCCTGTGCAGGCAACAAATGAAGACCCAGCTGATCATCTGGGACTCGGAAGGCAGAAGATAGATAGGGGCGGGGCCAACCAGAGGTGGTATTTGCCGGTTCTCCGAACTACTCAAAATTTCCACTACCGCTTCTTCAGAACTGGTCAGAACCTTCTGAATACCACCTCTGATACTGTATAAGCAATATGAATGTTTCTAGTAATAGTATTTACAATTTACTATGCTTTTTTTACAGCAAGGATACTAAAAAAATCATATTTAGTTTTTAAAGAATTGAAAAGATCTGAAGATTATCTATCCATCCATTTCCTGACCATTTCAAGAATCAACCACTACAGCAACCACTACAGAATCACCAAATATGGTCTTCAGCTTCTGTTAAACATCTCCAGGTAGACCCCAAGATAGTTTGTTCCACTACTGAATAGCTGTTTTCCTTAAGAAATTCTTCCTGAAGTATAGCACAGATGGGCTTCCTTATAATTGGATTTCCTGGTTTCTTGTTTTCTTTCTTCTGCAACATGACTGAACAACTCTGCCCATCTATATTACAGCCTTTCTTATACCTGAAGAGAACAATCATATCTCTCCACAGTCTTCACTTCTTCAGGCTAATCATGCCCAGTATCTAGAATTCATAAGTACCTCTTTCCAGACATCATCATTTTCTTACTGTCCCGTGGACACATCCCAATTTGTCAGACTCCTAAAATATGCCTATGATGGGAAGTAATATTCTAAAATTATACAGCCATTGCAGAATAGATAGACACTTCAAGAAAGACTTCTCTTGAACTTGTCATTACACTTTGGTTGATGCAACAAGTAATATATTAGATTTTTTTTTGCAGTTGAACCTCATTATTAGTTCATGTTCAGCTTATATTTCTGGAAACACACAGCTGTTTTTAATATTTATTGCTGCTGATAATGCTGTTGATTTTTTCCATTCAAAGAATTCAAATTATAAGTGCATTTAAATTCATTTTGATTTCTTTGCATTATTCCAGCTTGTAAGGAACCTCAGTACTGCTCTCTGAGATGTTTTTAATATTCCCTATCTTTGTGTCATTTGTAAATTTGATACTTGTATTTTCCACTTCTCATTCAAATAATTTAGAAATATGCTGAACAAGCATAGTAGGGAGATGTGCATCAGACATGCCTTTCCAGTTTTCCATAGAACATCTTTTTTTTACTCTTTGTAAAAATAAGGGCAACTCTTGTGCTTCTCCAGTCCTGCAACTCTGCCTCCCGGACTCCTCAGAGATCCCAAATGGAACTGCAAGATATCTGCACATCTTCATGCATAAATTTTGTCCAGCCATTTGAGTAAGTTCTTGCATCCTACATGTGATTCATTCTACCACACCTTACTAATGCCCACTATATCATATATGTCTGGAAGACTTCTAGCTCTTACAATGCTCTGTGCATTTCTTTAGTAGCTGTTGAAACCTTTGTCATATAACTTAAATCATTTTTTCTATATTTATGTGGTTATTGGATGCTTCCACTTTTTGTATATTGTTTCCATTCTCATTACTTGGCTTCTGGTCTCTCTCATAGGATTAATTATAAAGCCATGAGGTTCGCAGGGTACCTTCCAAACACATTCTTCTCATGTCTCATGAGAGACAACCCATTTTTTGCAGGAGTTTCTCATAAATTATTTTACTTATTGTATTGAATTTGTAAGCTTCTCAATTCCAAATGAACTTCATGTGACTCCTCAAATTAAAAGAAGCATTATATAAAATGCGTCCCATGATTAAAAAATTCAAATCTTTCTCATTGGCATCATCTATGTTTGCTCCTAATGTTATTCTTTATTTTCCTGTGCTTAATCAAGTAAATACACCCTGAGGCTCCATTCGTTCAAGGTCCACCTCTTCAGTGTTTTGTAATTCATGTCCTTTCAGACTGCGTCATTTATTCCCAGATGAGCTGGCAGAAAAGGAAAATTACCAATAAGGTTTAAAGAATTTGATGGCCTTATTTCTCAGGATAGATGGCCAGCAGAATGCATCTTCAGTCCAATTCATGGGTGTCTCCATTTTTACCATTCTACTTCAGGATAAAGCAAGAATCCTTCTGCTTTCATTGCCTGCAAACTTTCCTTCTTTAGTCTCTGAGATTTGAGGCAGTTGTTCTTTTTTCAGGGGCCAGAAACATTGTCAGTAGGGAAGTTCTAGAATCTACTCTGATGCTCCAAAGAAAATAAGCTTTGTTTGATAAGCTTGGTTTTTTGTGTCACGTTGCTTCATCTCTTTGCTCAGCTTTTTAAAAAAATTCTGGAGCATGCCTTGATTCTCTTATTGTTCCTCAAACGGGTTCTATGCACAAATTCATAATTCTCTATGATAAGATAGAGAGTTGATAGATCCATCTTTAGCTTTTCTAGAATGACAATCAGCCTGCCCTTGTAGGTTATGTAATTCTTGGCTTCAAGGAGAGAAAGGAACATAACATAAAAAGCATATCTGCCTTTGGTGATGCCGAGGTCTTTTGTGTCTGGTTGCTGGTATTGGGCATAGGTGGAAGAGTTGTTGTTTACAGGTATTGTGAATGAATCAGCCAGCATTGTATGTGGATTTGCTTTGTTGTGAGCCATCTTGTCTGTTTCATCTTACAAAATGCTGACAAACCAGGATTACTTTTATTAATGTAAGTAATAAATAAGGAATCTGTTTGCAAAATCAGAAAATGAATATTCTGGAATGTTGTGAGCTCTTAAGATGTAGTTTGTATAACTTTATGCTTAAATTCAGTTCTGCTAAAATCTTTTGTTTCTAGATGGTGATGATAGTAAAGATTTGGACCTTCTCTGGGAGTCAGTGCCCTTGAAGGGCCTTTGAATAACTCTATTTTGTGACCCACTTGCATTTTTTCAATATTGGAAGGCCCTGCTCATGACATTCATGCTTTAGTTAGATTTTAGATTTAGATTTGGTTTGATCCTGTCTTTATTATTTTTTATAAATAACTCAAGATGGTAACATACCTAATACTCCTTCCTCCTCCTATTTCTCCCCCCCCCCCAATAACAACAGCCCTATGAAGTGAGTTGGGCTGAGAAAAGATGACTGGCCCAAAGTCACCCAGCCAATTTGATTTCTGTAATACAGTGTACATGAGCTGGGCTTCAAGATCATCCAGAAACTGCAACTAATCTATAAAGCAGTGACACAGGAATGCCCTTATAATTGGTATGCCCAAGTAACATCATACATCCATGAGTTTCTATGATGTAGTGGGAAGGAAAGGGCTTTCTTCTTTCTTCACATCTCCTGCAGAACTTTTATTTGTTCATTTAAGTTGCTTTTTGGAAACTAAAATCTTTATATGCCCCTTAAAGCAGCCTCAACTAGCTCAGCGGAAAGTTCTATTCCAAGCATATCCAGTGAGCAATCCACAATTTGCAATCAGTCAACATTTTCTCTTCCTCAATTCTCTTGCTTCTGACTCTTTTCTTAGTCATATGCTTGCTGTATAGATTTCCACTTTCTTTCCCTGTCAGCCTACCTAGGAAACTGTAGCTCATTTACTCTAGAACTATTAAGGTTAAACACCTTGAAAATCTGATTTCTTAAACTGATGCCAGTGATGAAATCTGAAGTGAATTTTCTTCTTTCAGATGTGATTAGCATCCTCATCCTCATCCTCATCATCCTCATCCTCATCATTTTCATAATATCTTTGCCTTTCAACTCTTGAATTCTCAAGGGAGCTAAAAATTAAAATCCCCCAAAGAGAAGAAAATCAATTGATTAAAACTCATGCAAAAAGTATTTCTTCTGTTACATTATTTGCCTATTCCCATTGATATTTAGGTCTTGGAAGTGTGAGGACACAACATACTAGAGCAGCTTGATAGGCAGACATTTACATTAAACTATGAGTCACAAGTCACCTATATGGGCAGGAACTATGCTATTTACTTCCCCTGAGCCAGAAAAGAATTGATTTGGAGCAGATGGCCAATATACTGTAAGACCTTGATTTCCTGAATAAGTAATGAGCAAATGTAGTTGTTTTTTACCAACAAAAAGAAGGAAATAACATAAAAGGTGAACTCTGAATAATTTCAGAAGTTTACTTGGAACTAATGGGTTTGACTGACATTTTACTAAAATTTTGAAAATATGCAGAATATATTTTTAGACTGCCTCATTATTTTCAATTATTGGTTGAGATAAAAATAGAGAGGGATGAACTGGTTTTCTAAGTTTGCACATTAGGATGGGATCCTTCAATCCCAAAAACATCTGGCTAATTTTGTATACTTTTGTAAAGGAGAAACATTATTTTGTAATATGCTTCCTTCTTCTGTGTTTCTCTGTTGTTCCAGAGCCATGCGAGCTTACCTTTGAAACATTAGCTGTTCACCCTAGTAATTGCTGTATCCTCTAATTTAATGAAAACCCATTAAACCGAAACAATAATTAAAATGAGACATCATCTCGGTAGGAGGTTTGCATATTAAAATCACAGAGCATTTCAGGACTGGTATATCTTGTATTTGAAAATCAGTGTTTGAAGCAACATCTAAAAACACTGATTTATTACAAATAATAAATTGTAAAGTGGGGCTGTTCAACATGATGCCTTGCATTATTATAGAATCTATCTTTGCAGAGATAGCAACACAGAGTCCATAAAGTATCTGAAAAGTCTTGAAAAATGGAACAGCCTCATTCAAAACTATTGCAGTGATAGCTTGTGGCTGCATATTAAACATTTGCACTGGTTTTCTCATTTGAGCAGCAAATATATTTTGTTTGAGATGCTGGGATCTTTGAAATATGAAGAGTCAAAAGCAACCTGTCCCTGTGTATTTCAAAAAGGAAAAAAAGGAAAAATACTGTTCTGTTTGCACAAATGACTTTCTATTCAGATATATTCAGCGTACATAGTTAAATGTTTGCATTTCTTCTTGCAATCTTATATGTAGGTGTGCATGTATGCACACACAACACACATATACAATTTTTCTTTATAATGATAAATGTTGGTTTTTAATTCTGCATTTTGTGGGGTGGGGATTTTTTTTGCAAAAAACAAAACAAAACAAAAGAAGGGTAATATATGAAATCCACATAATTTTACATTTCATATCTGAAAGTAATGGTGATTCAAGTATTTTGGGATCAAGAATCATACCAATGCATGCATTATTATTATTATTATTGCATTGTATTCTTGTACTCTAACTGGAAGACTTGCATTCAGTATTTCTGGATTTTGAGGTTTAGAATCCGGAGAAGACCCATGCAGTTTTGCTGTTGAACTGTATTATTTTTCTGTCGCTATGATTTTTTTTTTAGGCTGCAAATTTTCTTCTATTTATAAACTGGCAGATGCCCCTGGAAAGACAACTTAGTGTATCTGTTCATTCAGACATCTTTGATACACATTCATGTTTACTTATTGATTTGTCTAGAATTGATGGTTTGGATCTATAGATAAGACAGTTTTGTTTTTAAAGCATAACAGTCATGGTCCTAGGTTTGCTTTCCAATACTTGATGACAATTCCTTACAACATTTTCCAGGGCAAGAGGACAACTCAGTGCCACACCTAAGGGCAGCACAATGTCATAGGAAGCCAAGTACATGCATAACTCTAGGACATTGTAACAATTTACTACATGTGTTTTGTTGTTTAGTCATTAAATCAATATTTGTGACCCCATGGACCACAGCATGATAGGTCCCCATGTCTTCCACTGTCTCCCAGGATCTGCCTGAACTCATTCCTACTACATCTATGACACTATCTAACCATCTCGTTCTCTGCCCTCTCCTTCTCTTTTTGCCTTCAATATTTCCCAACATCAGGATGTTTTCCAAGGAATACATTGTATTTCGGAAAACTTTAAAAGAATTGCTATAGGACTCTTCAAATTAGACTGCTTGGATTCTGAGAAACACTAAAAAACACTGAGTATATATATTTTGGCTTTGCTAAATCCAAATATGTGGAAAACAAAGTATTTTTGTTCCTATATTAGGAAAGTCCATAAGCAACCCAAGTCAAGTGAGATAGGTTAAATTTCCATTTTCTTGTGATGGAAGAAACAGATATATCTCTCTTTTTTTCTCCTTCATTGAAGCTGATTCTGGACTTCAAAGAATTTTCCAGTTATAATGTGCTTCTTTGGAGCTCAAAAACATTGCAAAAAACAGGCCCTAGGAAAACAGACTAAAATGACACATTTGTTATGCACATATATATGTGAGAGTGAATTGTGTTGTTGATTTAGCAAAAGTGTAGGATAATATGAATCAGTCTGAGTTAGTTTTGCATGAATATGGAGTTGAAGGTTGGTTGTTGAATGCGATAACAGACATGATGTGCTAAAAATATGACGAAAGTATAACATGCATGAGCACAAATAGAAGGCTTAGGAAATTGACCAATTCTAAGCAGAGAATAAGAAAAAGAAGCATCTTTATTGTTTACTGTATTCCTGGATAAATATGTAAAATTGCTTTGATGATGTTAGAAGTACATTGTGAATTGAAATGCAGTTGTATTTTTGTATATAAATTTCATGTCATGGGCTAAGAATCTGAACCATTTGCAACAAATGTTAAATAGATTGGATGATACAATGAGAGATACAGGTCTGAGAATTAATGTGTCAAAGATCAATGTGTTTTACAAGAAAATTGGACTGAATTCTTGCAAGTTATACACAGGCAGTGATTTTAAAAAAAGAATAGCAGAATTTCTCTAGTCTAGAATTAAAAAGGAGTAAATGTTTATCAAAGAAGCTAAAGTAGCTGTACATAATAGCATGCTTTATCTACTGATTAAATATGTCAGAAGCAAACTAAGTTGAATACAGTAGAAACTGATTATGTTCATAAAAAAGATCAGTATCAAAAGTATATATATATCTGTAAGGGAAATGGGCAGTTTAGAAACATGAAATAAATAAATAAACAAGGAAATAAACAAACAAATAGAAAGAAAGAAAGAAAGAAAGAAAGAAAGAAAGAAAGAAAGAAAAAAAAGAGAAAGAAAGACCCTTGAGGGCAGGACAAGAAGTAATGGGTGGAAACTCATCAGAGGGAAATCCAACCTAGCAATGAGGACCAGAGAATGATGAATCAATGCAACAGCATGCCTCTTGGAATCTTGGGTGCTTCATTGCTGGAGGTTTTCAAGAAAACATTGGACAGTGATTTGTCCAGGATGCTATGAGTTCCTGCCTTGGGGTTAGATAAGAAGACCTCCAGAGTCCCTTCCAGCCCCAGGATTCTATGAAATATAATGTGGTACTTTGGTCATATAGAACAGAATTCCTCAACCTTTCTGATTTGGTGGACTGGTGGAGGGTGGAGAGGGGATGGTTCCATGTGAGCAGCCGGCAAGGGTATGCACGTGTGCACAGGTCCATTTGCGTCTGCTGCTCATGCAAGTGATTTTATTATTTATTATTATTTTTCTTATATGTATCCATGTATTCATAACTATGTTTTTACTTATACCTATTATCTTGTAAGCAATTTAAAAAAATAAATAAGTAAATAAAATAAATAAAAAGAAAAAGTGGGGATGCACACATACAGACGCACTTACCCACTGCTTCCATGGGCCAGTTCCAAATAGCTCAGGGTCCAGTAGTGAGCCTTGGCCTGGGATGGCAGGGTGGGGTGGGGTTGGAGACCCCAATACAGAAGGAATGAGTGAGAATTGCATCACAAAACAAAAATACTAAGGCAGAATGAATGGACTGAGAAGAAAGGGAGGCTGAGAAAGTTGTGGCTGAATGGAGTTACTGAGATCCTCAGAAGCAGATGAGAAATTTAAAGAACAAAAGACACTCATTATATGAATCATTAGGTGGACATGATGGATAGAAAGAAATGGAAAGATGGTTAATGGAGTTAGTATATTACATAGGCTTGGCTACTTTTAATTTTCTTACATAATTAATTTATTTTAATTAATTAATTAATTTGATTAGTCAATCACTTACAAGATAATAGGTATAAAGATAAACATAGTTATGAACACAAGAAATGAGTACATATAAGAAAAATTAAAAGAAACAATAGGACAGGGATGGTAGGCACTTTGGTGTGCTTATGCACACCCCTATAGACCTCTTAGCAAAAGGGTGCAGTCAATAGTAGAAAGTCTAAGGTTAAAGTTTTTGGGGTTTGGAGAAGAAACCACAGAGTCAGGTAAAGTATACCAGACATTGTTGCTGAAGTCGTATTTCCTGCAATCAGGTTTGGTGTGGTTAACCTTGAGTTTGTATCTATTGTTTGCTCTTACGTTGTTATGGTTGAAGCTGAATTATTCGTTGACCGGTAGGACATTGCAATGTATGATTTTATATGCTATACTTAGATCGGATCGAACACGGTGTAGTTCTAGGTTTTCTAGGTCTAGAATTTCAAGTCTGGTGGCATAAGGTATTCTGCAACGAGTAGAGGAGT
>JANHFN010001257.1:127449-138298 GCA_032468175.1 Toxicocalamus goodenoughensis | reverse complement strand
ACCCACTCCTAAATTAAAAATACACCCCCCCACCTCCCTGGAACCCCATAAAAACCCTTCTATAAAATTTTTAAGAAAACCCCCAAGCCCCTTCCCACCATTTCCACCATTTCCAAGGAGAACATCAGGAATTGCTTGAAATCCTGAACCTCATGGATAAAGAACCACAGGAACTGTGCAGTGAAATAGTTAAAGGTGAATGTGAAAAGAGACTGTTAAAAATTAAGAACTAGAAGAAGACACACTGGAGGGTAGAAATCATCAAGAAGGGAAATCGAAGCCAAGAAAGTAAAGTTTTCAGGAAGAAATTTAACAAAGAATTTTAAAGCTCTGATAAAAGACACAAAATACAGTCTTGCAATATCTGTAAAGATATTAAAAATGGAAATAGGTATAGAAAAACAAGAAATGTTTTTTTCAAAAAGGTCTTTGAATACAAAAGGAGATTTCAACTTCAAATTAATATGCTAAGGAATACCAATGGACAGGGAATAACTGGTTCAAAAAGGATAAAACACAGATGGGTGTGAGTGTACTAACATTCTATACATGAGAGATGTAAGTATCCAAAATACCTTATAAGATATATTAAAAAATGAAGTTAGATCAACACTTTAGTGTTACTAAGTTGGAAAGATATAGGAACCAATGGAATATCTACAGAAATATGGCAACCAACAGAAGAGAAATAAGTGAAACTTAACAAAACTATACCAGCAAATCAGTAGGACAAGTGGCCAAAAGATTGGAAGGGGTCAATCAACATAGCAGTAGCAGTAGCACTTATATGCTGTTCTATAATGCTATATAGCACTCTCTGGGTAGTTTACAGTGTCAGCATAGTGCCCCCAACAATCCTCATTTTATCAATTTTGAAAGAATGAAAGGCTGAGTCAACCTTGAGCTGATCAGAATTGAACTCCTGGCTATGGGCAGAGTTAGCCTGCCAAACTGCATTCTAATCACTGTCCCACCAGGGCTTTTCTTCAATATAACAATACCAGAAACAAAGAAGACTTAACAGAGTGTACACTATTATACAATATCCTTAATTTCACATGTGAGCAAAATAATGCTTGGGATCATCCAACAGCTATACACGAAAAGAAAGATGCCAGGTATGCAAGTTGGCTTTACAAAAGGCCTAGCAACAAGAGACATTATTGTTGCTGCCTGGTGGATAATTAAGAAAAGTACACACACACACACACACACACACATCTGTGCTTCACTTATTATAGAAATATCTTCAATTGCATGAACAACAAGGTCTAGAATATTCTTCAGAAAATTGGAATCCCAGAACATCTCATTGTCTTCACAAGAATGGTATATATACTATATAGGACAAGGAGCAAGGAGCAGATATATGGGAAACAGACTGAGTCCAAGTTGGCAAGGCTGACTACTTTTTCTTCATTTATTCAAACTTGTATGTGGAATACATATAGAAGGGACCTGTATTGGAAGATCATGAGTGAGAAGTTAAAACTGAAGGAAGAAACATCAGTGACCTATGCTATGCTGATGACACCACACTGATAACTCAACATGCCAATGATCTGGAAGCACAAGTAAGTCAAGGAGTATATTGAAAAATATGAGACTAATATTAAATATGAGTACAATAACATAGAGCTAACCAACCTAGAATTCTTATCAGAAGGAAAAAAATTACTAGAGCCTTATGTGAAGACTTTGCTCTCTCAAGAAGTCTAGTGCTGGGAAAGGTGAAAAGAAAAAAGAGAGAACCAGAAGCAAAGTGGATGGACTTAATTACAGTAGTGACAAATGCTCTATTGAAAGAAACTGAAAGCCAGGGCTGGGTCAAATAATTCTGGAGGTCTGTTAAGGGCATATAATCAGCCCTGTTGATAGACAGACACAGAGATGGTCCGGAGCCTTTTTATAACATTTTGTTTTTGGATTGGAAGCAATAACAGATGAAAAAGCATGCTAACCATAGAGAAGCCTCATAGAACCGGTAGTAAAAATGATTGCCAATCCTAAAAGAAGTAATAGGAAGCAGTTGCATTTTCTTTTGATAATGAAATAATGAACAGTATTTCTGGTTTTTCCTCTTGTTATTTCTCTGTGTGGTTGTTTTGAGAAGTAGAGGCTAGGCTACACAAATTCTTCTTTGTGAAAATAACCAGGAGGCAGAAGGGAGGCTTAGAATGGAACATTTGTAGCATTCTCAATTATAGCCCTCAGAAGAAATGCACTAAGCCACCCCCCCAGATGTTTTTCTTCACAGTTTCATGCTGGATCTAGCTTATTTTCTTTTTGTTTTGCTGGCTTTTTCCATTATACCAAATTTGGACCCATTCCATTCTGTTTTCAGACACTTAGCTTAGTGATAGACTGAAAAATGGATGGGAAAGTTCTGAGGTTACTACATACTATATCTCCAAGATTTAATTGGATTAAAAGAATGAAAATATCAAGTATGTTTTATTCACAGTTTATCCCAAGGGTCTTCAAACTTGGCAAGTTTAAGACTTGTGGACTTCAACTCCCAGAATTCCTGAACTCACATGACTGGAGGAGGAATTCTGGGAGTTGAAGCCAACAAGTCTTAAAGCTGTCAAATTTGAAGACCCCTGGTTTAACCTATCTAAGCAAAAAAGTACCCTGGAAGGATTACATCATTCTAGGGAAGGTTTTTGCACTTCTTATTATTTAAAAGTTTTTTTTCTCCGAATTTAAAGGTGCACTTGATTGGTGACTGAATCCATACAGTTTTCTTAGAAGTGTTACTCTTTTGTTTATGACATGTGGATGAATGTTCTAGTTTAAGCAACAGCTGGGAAATTCCCTGGTGATCCCCTATCTAAGTACTAACTGAGGCCACCTGATTTAGCTTCTTAGATCAGACAAGATTACTTAGATGTTGCCACCTTATAAACATCTTTAGTCACATTTGCTTGATCTCATAGAGCTAAGCAGGACTTGGTTATGATCTGGATGAAAAACCACACTGAAATACTAGGCTACACTTGGAACCTAAAATATCCTAGAATAAGGCAATAGCACACTACTTAGATATTGTTAAGAAGTTTCCAAGAGTTGAGCTGGAGTAGAAAATACTTTACTTGCTTTACTTAACGTTATCTTGGTTGACCCAATAGCTGTAAAACTTGCTCCTGGCTGGATTAGCATGTGATTACACGTATTAATAAAACTTGAGACCAGGTGTTTCTCTCGAGATATGCTGGTCATACCTAGATACCCAGCAGCATACACAGATTCAATTAAGGCTCAAGTTAATTCTTTCTTTCCCGGAAATATCAGTTTACGATTTCTTAAATAATCAAAATTAGCAGGGTGAGACACTATATAAAGCATAGCTCTTGATGCCTTTGATTGAATCAGACTGATCCTTTTACTTTTTTATTTCCCCTTTCTAGAATCAGGAAAGAGGAAAAATGCTTTACATACAGCTCCAATATTTTGAATGTATACACAATTTCATCAGTTAAAAAGAGATCATGCTACACAAAGCAGGGCAGAAATTCTGATTAAAACATCCAAGAAAATCAAAGAGAGTGGAAACAGAGTTGATATATTAAAGGGGCGGGGAAAGATAATATTTACATATAACAAGAAAACTCAGGAGAAGTGAAAAATATTTCATTTTTCCATTTTGGAAAATATTCCAGAGCAAGTGCTATGACAGAATATTAGTATTGCTAACTAATTGTTAGCAACTACTTATTTGACATGGAAGCTATTTGAATGAAGATGAACTACTTAAAATGGAAAAATAATAAAAAATAATGTAATCAGCTGGATAAACACAATCAACCAAAGCTGCATAAACCTACCCTAAGCTAGGAAAATATTCAGGTTTAACCATAAACCAAGTGACACAGATAGCAAGAAATTCTCCAATGGTTGAAAGTGTGGGAAGAAATATCTATCTGGTTCAGTTCCAAGCTGGGAGGAAGACACTAGAAACATGGAGGCTGACTGGAAAGATGACTTAATGATAAACAGAACCACCAGAGTTTTTTGGTTCTGGTGCAGCTGACAAAATGGAGTTGAGAGTGGGGGAGGTTTATACCTTCTTTGGGCTTTGTATTTGAGCTTCCTGTTCCTGTGCAAGAACATGTATTCTATTGGTTGTTGTCAGATTCCTATGGGGTCATGTAGGGGTTATGTAGGGGTCATAGCCTGCTCTATAGGCAAAAGAAAAAATGCAAATCCTAGGTGCTTGTCTGAGCTAATCTGGTTAACTTCTGGCTTATTGTTTATCTGAGATCCCAGGTGAAGTTTGCACTGCTCTGGTTATGATGCAGTGAAGGGGCTTTGGATTGCTCTGAACTGCTTCTAATCCTACCATTCTGCCTTTGTTTCAAAATATCCTGTCTTGAATGGATTACCAAATCTTTATTTCTAAAAGGTGGCCTCCTCAGTTTTTGCTTGGAGATAGGGAGAATGGAGCTGGTTTTTGAAGAGGCTGGTCCAATCTTTTTTAATGGGCACAAAATATCTGCTGGGGGCTGTTAAGAAAGACTGAGTCTGCTTCCTGCCTCTAAAAAACATGTTTCTCTATTTCTCATTTAGGGAAATATATTATTCTGCCTTTTTAATATTCCTCAAAATATTTCATTCTTCTAGGAGGGGGATGGCTTCCTACATAAAGATCTACAGACAGGAAAATGATTGTACATGATTTGAAGTCCACAATGTATGCTTATTTTGTTATTGTTCACCATTTTTCCCTATATTGAACCATCTCATCATCCATTGCGTCAACATCTGTTTTGAACGGAAGGATCTTCATTTGCATTTCTACAATTCACAAATAGAACGACCCTCCAGGCTACTCACAGTAGCTATAAACAAAAATCTGGTTTTGGATTTTAAGAGATTCTGGAATGTTAACTATGAGTTAAATGGGTTTCAATATATATTTCTTATGAAAACATTAACATGCATATAAACCACCAGGAGTCTGAGTAGATTATTATATAAATACAACAACTATAAATAAATGAAAATACAGTACAGTAGTGAAAGAATAGCAGATTTTTACTATAAAAGGGCTCTAGTTTTTGTGTTTGTGATTCAATCAAATAAAGAAAGGGCATAATCCAAACTTCTGAAAAATTAAATTTCATTTGTTGCAATTGAAGAATTGGGCAGGTGTATTGCTGGTTATAGAAGTAATTAAACTCTACAAATTAATCTTGATTGGGCTATCCTAAATGAACAGCCAGCTTTAGTCTTAAAGGGAGCATCTTTGAAATTTCACTGTTCTGCTACAGTACAGTACATTTTGCTTTCCAATTAAAAAAAAGAGCTCTCGTGTTTCTTTTTTTGTACTAGCAGGAATGGTTTGTTTTTTTAAAAAAGTCTTGTATAGGAAAACATTGAAAATACTGAGTTGCTGATACAGATACTAAAATATGTAGATATTGCTTTCTCAAAGTAGAATTAATTCATAGTGAAATGCCCCCCCTTTACCTGCTAGTTAGCTGGAATTCCCAATACAATCTAAAATTACATGAATAGATTTTACGTATATAACACAACTAACACAGCTAAATTGACACAACCATACATTATCAAAACATTCTTTTATGGGAAAGCTCTTTTTTGCACAAATGTTATTTAACCTTAATAGGATCCGCAAACAGTTGGAGAATAAAACTTGCATGGAGTGCCATGCTGCTGGATTGTTCCCTTGATAGTTGCAAAATCCTGCAAGCAATGGAACTGAAATACCTAGAAAGAGATTGCTGTAACTAGATAGAAGCAAGATCAGCTTATGGAAAGGAAATTAATTATGTAGCCAGTGATATAAAAGCAGCATATGTAAAACTTACAAATGTGCTTTACTAGGCTGCTTTGTTATTTGATTGCTTATTTAAACTTCTTTCACCCAAGTGAAAAAGTGGTCAGATATACCAAAACCCAGGGCTACCAGATTGAACTAGATTTGGAACTCTAGAAAAAGGTAATTTGATCCAATTTAGCCCTAAGATGAAAAGGATATTTGAAAAGAAAACACAAAAATTATGTCCTCCCATTATCTAGTGAGGGGAATTGAACTCGTTTTGTTTCTCTCTAGAACAGGACAAATTATATAGAAATGATGAACCATTATGAAGAAATGAAATGTGCTATATTTTATATAAATCAGCGCCAAGGTTTTTGAGTTTTGTTCCTTTGTCTAAAGAGATCACAACTTTATTGAATAGCAAAGGATATCACAGCAAAGGATAAAATTCATATGAAAAAATTATACAATTATGAAAGAATTGAACAAAATCATTTTTCTATAAAATATTAACATTTTGAGTTACACTTATTTAAAATTTACTTTTTAAAGCAAGGGATCAAGCAAATAAATAAAAAAACCTCTAGCAAACATTTTTTCTGAATTACCTCAACTAATTGCAGAATGAATTCCTGGCCCCAGTTTAGTACACACATACACAGAATGAGAGAGAAAACACATATTACATGCCAGTAAGTAAGCCAATAACATGTTTTGGAGTCATATAGGTAGACCTCGGCTTACAACCATTCATTTAGTGGCCATTTGAAGGTTAAATGGGCACTGAAAAAAGTAATTTATGATTGTTTTTCATACTTACAACCATTGCAGGTTCCCCATGGTCACATGATCAAAACTCAGATGCTTGGCAACTGGCATTTATGACAGTTGCAGTTCCTAGGCCCATGTGATCACCTTTTGCAATCTTCTAACTAGCAAAGTCAATGGAGAAGCCAGATTCATTGTTTTGTTTAGCAATAGCAATAGCATTTAGACTTATATACCACTTCACAGTGCTTTATAGCCCTCTCTAAGTGGTTTACAAAGCCAGCATATTTCCTCCAACAATCTGGGTCCTCATTTTACAGACCTCAGAAAGATGGAAGGCGGAGTCAACCTTGAGTGGTGAGATTCAAAGTGCCAAATTGCAGGCAGGCAGGAGAAGTAGCCTGCAGTACTGCATTCTAAGCATTGCATCACCCCGGCTTTTGGAAATGTTGATCTCAATTGTGGTTGTAAGTCAAGAATCTGTATCACTTTTTTTTCTGATGAGAATGCCATCTTCACAGGGAATGTTTTCTGAAAGGTGGGTAAATTTTTCCCCTTTCCCTTGAATATGAAAAACTTGACCCCTTACTCTCAATGGAAATTGGTTTCTTATGAAAAAACGGTTCTAAATTCTCTGGATTTCAAGGACACTAAAGCATTTTTGTGATATGCATATCAACATTCCATAATGCAATGCTTTATAGTGGGTTCAGTTGTTTAACATCAGTTTGTAACTCTGATGCTCTCCAAACTGAGCTTCGTAATGTGAGAAGTCAAATCTTTGGGACATGAAATGATAATTTACAAAGACCAGATTATCATTTGGGCAAAATAATAATTGAATATTTGTATCAGCGAATTTTGGCTGTTCTTAATATAATCAATTTTACCTTTCTGTAAGAAAACAAGAATGTAATCATTAAGGAGAAGTAAATTGTGTGCAGTGAAGAATATAGTATTCTTTTTACCAACTTTCTTTTTCCTGTGCTCAAACATTTGCATTTTGTTACATGACAGTTTACCTGGCTACATGCCAGTATGCTGAATGTAGAGCTACAGTACATAGGTAGAGCCACCAACAAATACTGTATAGATAAAGATGAGAAACTAATACCCTAAAGATGAGGCTGTCTTGACTTGATGGTTTAATGTCACATTTGGAAAAGTATAGGCATGTCTTCTGTAAAATGGTTATTGCAGCAATCAATATAGGGTTAAATAGGAGGCTTGGAGCTCTGATCTTTTTGCTTTTATTCAGTTAGTGGCCTCAAGCAAGAACATGTCCTGCGTGCAAAGGGGCCCAGGTAGATGGTGAATACTTATAATCTGTTTCCTGAATTTCTCAAGATACCCATGATGTCTGCAATACATGATAACCATATATTATGGGTATCTTGTCTATGGAAATTCTGAGTCATCTTCGGATTCTCTGAAGAAGCTTTTTGGATGAGAAGCAAAAAGTCTTCAAGGAAAACCCCGAAAGTCCAGTTGACTCTTCGAAAAGCACTTACGGGTGCCTTGAGAAATTCAAAACTCTTAGAAGACCTACAGTGACCTACAGATGGTATATATGATTGGTAATGAATGATATAAAGATTGAAAGCTAATTCCTGATTTGTACCCAGCTGATTACCAGAATGCATTCTACTTACATGCTTGGTCCAGAAGCACCAGGTGTATGTATTTGCTGGGGAACTCAAGGTGGAGCATACAAGTTTTTCTCCTTCAGTTTTTTTTACAACTATCACAATTCTGTGAGGCAAGCAGACCTAAGAGAGACTGACTGTCTCAAAATCACCCAGTGAGCTTTTATTATTGAAAGTAGTTATCAATCTGGAACTTCCCAGTCCTGGCTCAGTAGTTTAACTCCTATACTTTCCTGGCTTTGCTTTTGATGTATAAAGCATTAAACAATTTATGGTCAGAATAAATGGAACAGATTGCCTTCTAATCTGTTCCCACTAAAATCCACAAAGTGCTTATTATTACATCTTTATGGTGCCTGTGGAGGAATAATCTCACCATTCAGACTCTCTCTATGTGAATATTGTTTTTTCCTTGTTTTATTTCTCCATTTTAATGTACTTTTTATATAAATTTAAATATCTTTAATACCTGCCTTTGAATATTTTTATTTATTTTATAAGCTGCCTTGAGAGGTAATTGCATAAATGGTGTAGACATATACTAAGTGAAAACAATTGTATATATTGGAGTACTTACCATGATGTGGCTGTTCTAGAATATTCTGCTGTTGTAAGAAGGCTGCTTAAACACACATATGCAGCACACCTGCTTTTTGGAAGTTCCAGCTCCAGTTAATGTTGCTAAAGCAGGCTTTTGTTCAGTTTGGGATCCTGCCCTGAGATAAAATCCAACACTACATGAACAGATTTTCACTTCTGCTTGGGGACTTGCTCATCTGTTCTGTTTTGTTCTTCTTCCAACCTGCAGTTGAGTTCTCCAACTACAAAGAGCAGGCTAGTTTTTTTTAAAAAAATAGCATATATGGGGCTGCAGGAGAAAAAGAGAATTGCCCCTTTTCTGTTATTCTGGCATGAGTGTTTTCCCAGCAGAAAGATTTAGCAAAATGGTAGGTCTGGAATGTTACTCTTAACATATAGAATTAGAGTGAACTCTTTGGCCTTGAAGGAAAAAACAAAATGAAGAAACTATTAATGGAATTCAAGAGTGGTACAGGTAGTCCTTGAGTTATGATCACAATTGAGCCCAAAAATTATGTTGCTAAGTGAAACATTGGTTAAGTGAGTTTGCCTCATTTTACAATTTTTCTTCCCAGAACTGTCATAAATATGAACCAGTTGCCAAGCATCTGAATTTAATCATGTTGCCATGTGGATATTGCAATGGTCTTAGATATGAAAAATGGTCAGAAGTCACTTTTTTCAATGACTTAGAAGTAGAATACTTTTATTGTCACTTTGAATGTATGCTAACTGACATGCATTAAAATGAAATTTCATTGCATACAGCTCTCA
Organism: Toxicocalamus goodenoughensis; assembly: GCA_032468175.1. Lineage (NCBI taxonomy): Eukaryota > Metazoa > Chordata > Lepidosauria > Squamata > Elapidae > Toxicocalamus > Toxicocalamus goodenoughensis. Next base: position 128,743 of record JANHFN010001257.1, on the reverse strand, counting down.
AAGGGTCACCACCTCCAATATATACTACATAAACATGACAAAATAAATAAATACAAAATTATGCATATACCCACATATGTTATGTGACATAGAGAACTAACACAGTCTAGTTTGGATATATACATGTACATGGCAAGAAAAACAAATCTTGTAAGTTTACCAGATAGATGGAACACTGTAACTGTGAACAATCATTAAATGAACTGTTGTAAGTCAAGCACTACTTATACTATGCAATTAATATAGCTTTCCCCTCCCACCCCCATAAAAAAGCTAGGATATGAAAAGCATTAAAACCAATGGAGCCAATTAATGGAACCATTTGTCTTCCCAAGTTGTGGGTACTCCATCACTGGAAGTGTTCAAGGAAAGATTAGACAGCCATTTGTTCAGGGTGATATAAGATCTCCTGCCTTAGGCAGGGAGTTGGACTTAGAAAACTTCCAAGGTTCCTTCTAGCTCTGCAATTGTACAATTTTACAATTCTATGAAAGTATGAAAGGTTAGCTAGTGATGCTATCATTATCTGCTTGCTTTCATTTTTGTTGTTTTATTTCTTATCCCAAAAGGGCTAAAGGGAACGTGGCCAAAAGTTGAAAGCAGTCTGAATGATGTGGATCTCTAAACGTCAAGTTGAAGTCTAATAAATACTGCATGAAAGCAATACTTGGCTTGTGTAAACAGAGAAGTCCCCAAAACGATTGTCACTCCTGTAGCTACATCATCCATAATTATGTATTAAATCTGTAGACAGGAATGAGGGGGGGTTAAGGATGCTGAGAGAGCATTGCTAGTAATAATAGATGTTTGCCAGCGCATCAGAGCAAATTCTTTGGCTTTGATAGGAAAGGAGAAAAACCAAGACGGTATTGAAATTTCAGCTTTGCCAGTGACTCAAGTTTCAACCAGGCCCTCTAAATTTGGGAGCCTATTATCTTGTTTCCGCACACCTCATGAATCAGCAATGTAATCTGCTCAGGGCAGGCTTGAATGGTTCATCATTTCCTGTCACAATCCCTATCAGAAAATCAGTGAGATACCAGATTGTGAACTTGTCAGGGCGACAAACTGATAAAGAGGATGCTTTCTATTTTCACATTACACCCAGGTACAGCACTAGCAAAGAAGAGGCAGGTTTCTCAGAATGAAAATTATTACCATGGGGAATGGAAATATGAACCAGCCCTAATGGTTTGTAATGTGAAAAGTTTAGTGCTATGTCTCTTTCTTTCTTTCTTTCTTTCTTTCTTTCTTTCTTTCTTTCTTTCTTTCTTTCTTTCTTTCTTTCTTTCTT
>JANHFN010001257.1:109539-126667 GCA_032468175.1 Toxicocalamus goodenoughensis | reverse complement strand
GGTCAGTTCAACGACCGGTTCAGCAACCAGATGTAAATTTATAATCCAGTTCACCCAAACCAGTCCAAACTGGTAGAATCCCACCCCTGGCTTTACCTTACATTACATAATCACCAAACATGAAGTTTCTGTGGGAACAGACTCTTGGATCATTGTTTTCTCTTGTTAAACAGAGTTGCAGGAATATAATGTCTTCAAAATGTGCTTGTTATGTCAGCATGGCACTCTGCCAAACAGAGAAATACACTAGAATATAAGCCTGCTTTTTGTTTTACTGATCTGCTGTTTTTATTTATTATGTTCATTCTATAATTTATTAGCTGCTTTTCAGAAAAATTTAACGCAAGGCAATTTATCTCAAGAAAAAAAACATCATGTGGATAATCCATAAATACTAAATCATAAGCATAAAAACAAAATTTCAACATTTAAGGCATCATATTAACAATTAGAAGAGAAGCAGATCAGACTCACATAATCAGTGCCACAGCCAAAGGGAAAAAGGAAGTTAAAATTCTCTGTTAAATTAAGGCTAATTAAATAGTGTTCTTTCAGAAGTCAATGGTATTCCTTACAATGAACAGAATAGGAGCTGAACAAATTTATTGGATTGTCAGAGAATAACCAGGGACCTGGTACCTTCTAGAGACCTATATCAGTTAGGTTTCTTGCCTTTAAACTCATTTATGCTGGTGATACCAAAAATCATAAAAGCAATACTAAAAATTTCTTTTCCTTTGTGATGATATAATGACGTCCCCATATCAAATCAAATCAACCCTTTTTATTACAGACCAGCCTTTACATTAAAGACAGTGTTTGACCCAATAATTTGTTGTTAGGAAAGTTACAACATAGCACAATAAAACAACAAGTCTAATTAAAAGTTGTATAGCTTGATGAAGATATTTTACCACCTGATTTGTGAATGTATGCTTAGCACACCTTAAAAAATAATTAATAGAAAATTTATGATCAGAACATGTCTTGGGGCATCATGAAAAGGACAATGTATGAATGAGCATTTCTGCCTCTCTGGATGCACAAGGGCAAAGTCTCTGTAAACAAGGCATCCCATGAAATCTTCACACTAGTATAGTGGATAGAGGGGCATTAGAGCTACGGTGGTGCAGTGCTGTGGTGACACAGTGGTTAGAATGGAGTACTGCAGGCTACTTCTGCTGCCTGCCAGCTGCCTTCAATTTGGCAGTTTGAATCTCACCGGCTCAAGGTTGATTCAGCCATCCATCCTTCCAAGGTCAGTAAAATAAGGACCCAGATTGTTGGAGGTAATATCTGTAAACCTCTTAGAGAGGGATGTAAAGCACTGTGAAGCTGTATATAAGTCTAAATGCTATTGGGGTTGCAATGAGCTCTGGAAAAGGCCTATCTATACTTGCTTAGTATTAGATTGTATAGAAACCCTGCAATAGAGGGCTTTTGTCTGTCTAAAATTTAATGATAGTATTCAGGGGGTCAATCTTACAATAAAAGTATTCCCATTTATTTTAACAGCTTGAAGAAGAAGTTACAACCCTTGTATCATTAGGCATAATTCGTGGTTCACTTCATGTATATTAAATTTATAAAAATAGAGTAGTCTCTATTTCTTGCTTCAGTTCATTTTATATCTTGGATTCCTACAATTTAAAAATCAGATAATTATTAAATGTACCTTGTGTGACTTTTATATGACAACTTGCTTAATCTAAATATAATAATATATTTTAGAAGTATTTTTATACTCTTGGAAAAGAAAATGATAATCCTGTCATTGTTCTATCAATAGGACCAGATTTTAAATGAAATGCAATTAAGAGCAGAATATCAACAGATACTGCTGGAATATCTCAGTATGTTTGGAGATCATTGGGGAAAAAAAACTTATTGTAAAGAAAGCCAAGTATCGAATAGATAAATAAGCTGGAAATAAATATTTCTTATTTGAGCCCTTGATCCTTGCAATTAGCAGTTTTTATCATCTGAGGATATCGTTTTGTTTCACTGGGTCTCTACAGAGTGATTAATTTAAGGTTGTATCAAGCAAGAATTCTAAATACATTTTTAGTAATACATTTCATTGAAACATAGAGATTTAGGCAAGTTATTGCCCATCTGCTGAGACAGGAACATTATTTCTGCACTCTATCCCCTTAGATTGTGTGAAAATTCACAGGAAAATGTTTTCTTGAATTAAAATGAATGCTTGGCAAAAAAGAAATTCTAAACAATGGGTAAGAAAGTATATTTATTGCTTCAGATAGCTATCAATTCTAAATCTACTTCGCTCACATGGACAGTGGTAAAAAATGTTGAAAATTAGGGTTCATTACACTTTATTCATTCTCCAAATCAATGTAAAAATGTATGTGAAAACCTGCTGAAAATTTAACCCTTTTCCTAAATTTCCACAAGGTACGGCTGGTAGATAAGTGGAGCTTTCCCAAGTCGATGGTTGTGAAAAAAAAGAAAAGACTAATACAGAAGTTTTTGTGGCCAATCTTGGGAATCATACTGTTCATGATAATATATTACAGTACATATGGTGCCTCTTTTATATATATATATTTAAAACCCCATTGGCAAATAATTTTGAATCTGTCCTTCTATTTTAAAACAATGTGTTGTGCACACTGTCATTGAAACAAAAAATATTGTATCTATATATGGTTTTTATGGAAACTTTTTTTCTGTATTTGTGTCATCTACAGAAAGGCTGTGCAATTCTAATATGTATATGAAAGTATCAGTGAATATGCATCCCTAAACATATAAGTGAATGTATACGTGAATATATAGCATTAGACAGCCTTCCAAAAATCATTGTTCAGATGGATTTTGTACAGTGTATCTTACATTAATTGGTTGACTACCCTAATATGGGTTGACTTGGTTCAGAGTGTTGTGTGAATACTGGCCTCTGTAATTTGTAAAATATAATCACTAACATTTTGTATAAAACCACTTGTGTTTTTTAAGCGATTAACCTAACTATGGTTTACCAGATGATGAACCAGGCTAAATTATTACAGCAATAAAGTCAGTTTTAATTTTCAATTTTATTGACCCCAAAGAAGGAAAAAAATAATACATGTAAACTAAAGCTTAAACACTAAAGGAATGTATTAAAATATAAAGCTTTAAGTAAAATTAACTGTTGTTACACTATTAAGTATCAAATTGCTTAATTAATTTAGCGATCCTTCTGGAAGCCTCAAATGGCTGGTCTAAGGAGAATCTTCTCATCCTCAGAGCTACTATAACTGTGAGTTAGCGGAAGGTTTATTAGGTCAGCACACCATGCTCCAGAAAAAAACAGAGTGCCAAACCAAATGATTCCATTTCCCCCAACAGACAGGGCAAATTCCCTTCCAGCAGTGAGGATGACAAAATGTTAAATTTAATGAGAGCAAAAACTCTCATGTGAGTTAGCCAAAGAATATTAGAAGAGGAGAAGAACTTTTCAAAAAGATCTTCTTTTTATAGTGGTTCTACTTAGGCCATACTGAATATTGTTGCAAAGACTCTTTTCTTCAACTCTAATCAAGCTCTATCAGAACAAGTGAGGTCAAGTGAGAAAAGTTGATCCAAAGAATTTAAAAATCTAGATCAATGCTTTTGATCTAGGGTAACAGAAAATTTTCCTATAAGGTCAGGGAAGTTTAGGAGCTTCCAGTGAAAATTAATTTGAGCCAAAAATTCAGGTGGCAAAAATACATATGAATTTTGACAAATTAGTCACAAAAGAGAATTAAATACACTCTGGGAAATTTGCAACTGAGTTGTAGAAAGACAGCTTGAATGGAACTTAAATCACGATAATAGCAAATCTGTGTTCTGAATACCAGGTGGCTGATTACCTGATTTTCTCTTGCAGATGGCAAGTTATTACCACTGCAGTTAGTATATTGTAGGATAATATTTGAGAATTTGTGGGCCTGTGTTGTTTCTTCTGGAAAACCAGTGGGTAAAAAGCAGTGGTGGGATTCTATTTTTTTTACTACCGGTTCTGTGGGCGTGGCTTGGTGGGCGTGGTAGCGGAAGGATACTGTAAAATCTCCAGTCAGAGGTGGTATTTGCCGGTTCTCCGAACAATTCAAAATACCTGCTACCAGTTTTCCAGAAGTGATCAGAACCTGCTACATACCACCTTTGGTAAAAAGAAATGCCCAGATATTTAAATACCTTAATTTCATTGATACTAAATCTCTTGATTTTCCAGTAGAGATAGCAGATAACAAGCCTTTTGGAGAAAACAAACACCTTTGGCTTTATTATAATTGAGAACCAGTTTTTCCTTTGAAATAGTAGGGGAATTTTTCTGTCTCAGGCCAATTTGTCTTGTAGAAAGCATGGCTGTATCATCCACTGGTCCATTGGCTTGAGCTTACTCTGGGACATGGAGCAAAATACTTTTTAAAAAGGTAAAATAAAGAAAGAAAAGGAGTCAAATGCATTTTTGTTTTACTCCCTTTTCAATGGGGGTGAAGGATGAAAGGACCCCCATCATAATACAATGCAGCTGCATTCAATTATGTTTATATATTTTTACAATCGGCAGCAATGACATTGGACAACAGAGAAAGCAATCATGTCTCCCAAAATCTATCTCTGTTGACAATATAAAGGATACCCGCAAATTAATGGTTTAATAATTAATTCACCATGGATAGAATATATAAAGGATTCCCCAAATTAATGGTTTAATAATAAATTATGAATAAAACACTGATCAAGGGTCAGTCTCCTTTCCTGTATCTGGCTTGCTTTTCTACCAGGATATTGATTTGCACGAGGCAGTCAGTTTTCTGTGGCATGTAGCTATACTCAGTCAGATGATACATTAATGTATCCAATTCCTCCCCAAATTATTATAGCTGCAAGGTCTAAAGTAGTTAGAATGCATCTGCCATTATATTGTGAAGTCATACCTTGGAGACAGAAAAAGAATTGGATGACTTAATGTAATCAGTTGCAGGTTCCTGGTCCTAGGCAAACCAGGCAATAATTACGACAGAGGTGGGCAGATGAAAAAAGAAGTGTACTGTTTCATGGGGAAAAAAATAAAGTAAAAAAGGACAATCAGAACATAAAACATTTTTTACATTCCTGAACTGAACATAGTTTACCATTTTGCAGCTGCATGCTTTTGTGAGTATAAAGCTTTGTCCCATTTTTTAGGTTATGCCTAGCATCCCCATACAAGCAGCTTATACAGTATGCTGTCTTGAATTATGCTTTAAAGATTGTCCCCTTTTCAACCATTGTATCTTTTTCAACATTAATGATGGCTGAATGTATCATTAAATACATTTCTTTCTGTTTCAGCTTTTCCCTTTCCTGCCTTTCTATTTTAACGGAGGCCTTCCATTGTAATCTAGGCTGTCCTGCAGCACTTCTGTTAACTCAAAGTTTGTAAATAGATATTGCTGCCAGTTCTGACTCTTGATGGTGGATGAATGTACAGTTTTCTGATTTGTATAGTGTTTTAGAGGCAGGTGCAGCAGAAGAATAGTTTTTGTGATCAGTTTGAATGTACGGGTCAAGTCAACATCGACTGCATCAATGGTGCTTGCAGCAGGATATAATAAAGCAACCATATCATAATTCAGATCACACTGCTAGCCTCCAGCTTTTCAGGTGAAGTGTGACTTGATGCATGGTTATATAGCCAAGGTATAACACTGATATTCCAAAAAATTGTTGGCTTAAAGGGCCCCTTTTTGTTGAACCTGTGTCATCATTGTTGTGCTTATGGTTTTGATTGCCTATAGATTTTTTCTAGGATATTTCAGTTGTTTTTCTTTGCTGCTTTTTCATTTTTGCTTTGCAAAATTTTTATTTTTTTAGTAGTTGTATATTGATGCCTACATGAAAAATTTAATTGACTTTCAACAAGAGAGGTTTTCTACATTTGTGAAATAGTATCTTAATATTTCTCAGTGTTGAGATTTATTTGTTTTGTCCTAACAATTCAGGAAGAAACCTGCTATTGTTGATTTATTATCATGGCATTTGAAAGAGGTGGTTCTTGTTGAGGAAATGTAATAGGGATCTTCCACACAAGTTCACTTTTACTTAGAACAGCTTTATTACAAAAATTATTTCTGCTTGGAACAGTGTGGGTTAATGTAGCAGCTATTCTTTTAGCAGAAAACTTAATTCATATGGTATGATGTCACAACAGTATTAACAAGGCATATATAACCTGTGTAAATCAAGACATAAATTGTAGTTGCTTCATAGGAATAAGATGTGAAACTGAGGCATTGAATAAAATGTTTTCAAAGATTAAATAAGCATTTCAAAAACAGTAGAAAATACATTTTTGAAGCAATTATTTAAATAGGTTATTTATTTATTTTATTTATTGAATTTATATTGCCGCCTACTCGCCTAATAAAAGAATCAAAAAAATATAATATAATATAAAATCATCCTCAACCCCCACTCCGGCGACAGCAGATCATATGAGCCATTTAATGGGCTCCATCCCGCTCTAGTTTCCTAGGCCTGCTGGCAGAACCAGGTCTTCCGCATCTTCTGGAAGAGTGTTAGAGTGTGAGCCATTCTAATCTCTGGGGGAATGATGTTCCAGAGAGAGGGAGCCAGGCCCTTCTTCTGGGCCCCAGCCAGAGGTGGTATTCAGCAGGTTCTGACCAGTTCTGGAGAACCAGTAGCAGAAATTTGGAGTAGTTCAGAGAACAGACAAATATCACCTCTTACTGGAGGTTTTACAGTATCCTTCCCCTGCCACGTCCACCAAGCCATGCCCACAGAAACAGTGGTAAAAAAATTTGAATCCCACCACTGGTCCCACCAATGTCCCTTGGGGATGGGTCCTGCAGCATTCCCTCTCTCCCTGCTCTGATGGGTCGGGTAGATGTAACTGGCAAGAGATAGTCCCTGAAATAACCTGGTCCCAAGCCAATCTTTACCAACCTGCTGCTCCTCAGATAGGCTGGATAACAAACCCATGTCTAGACATCCAGTATTCATGTTACCTGGAAGTAGACCATCCACAAGGGAGAAATAAAACAGTTAGATGGCGGCTGTGTCTACCATCTTAACTCTTTTTAATGCCCCCACCAAGCCCATGACCAGACCTTGATCCAGCAAAGCTAGAGTATATCAAATTGACAAAAAAAGAAGATATGAAGGCTTCAGGTAATTGCTAATTTACTGTCATACTCTCTTTACTGCTTTATAAATATTTCATACAAATGTTAGTTAAACAAAAATGGTTAACTTATGCTGACTTGCTGAATTTTTCTCCAAGAGAGTTTAACTTAAAACAGGAGAAAACTTAAAGTTGGAAGGTTTTACTTGCTATTAGTTTCCTTGTGCTCAGCTAATGGAAAAGTTTAAGTTAGATAAGAATTACAAATTTGAAAAGGGTAAAATTGAGATTTATGTAGAACTCTGTTCAAATGATGATCATATTATTGCTAGGATATATAAACTTTGGTTGAAAATGGAAACAGAGGATGAAGAAATTAAAAATTGTATGATAAAATTTCAAAAATAATGGATAGGAGACTTTGTGGAAGAAAAGGTTGAAATTTACAATTTAATTATAATCTTAAAGCATTTTTTTTAATAAAATGTTGTTTCACTGATGTATGACATCAGATACACTATCAAAACTGTATAATTTCAAATATTTGTTGGAAATGTAAAGTACATTTTTTTCCATCTCTGGTGGACATGTGGGAAAGCTAGAAAATATTGGTATCAAGTATGTATTTTGATCCAGAAGATTTTAAAAGTGAATAGACAATTAAAACCACAGGCTTTTCTTTGGGGTTTAATGGACAAACAAATTGAATTTTTATGGAACTTTGCTTTTATACATGACAACAACTTCAAGACTTTTATATGCTCAAAGGTGGAAGGATCTACAAAGCCTACACAGGGAAGAATGGATTGTGAAGTTGATGGAATTGGCTGAGATGGTAAAATTACAGCTTTGATTAAAGAAAAAACCTTGACTCATTTTGTTTCTATTTGGAAAATACTTTTACATTTTTGGGAAGAACATGACAGAAATGAAATTATCCAGTTCAAAACCAAGAATGGCATGTCTATCTGGGATCTTTTGCACCCCAAATCTATAATTAGGGCTATTTGTTTTCTTCTTGTGCATCATGGTTAGCAGGGGCACACCAGTGGAGTTCTTAGCAAAAAAGAACAAGGCTTGAATTTGCTCTCTTACCTACTGTGTAACACATGGAAAGGGAACAAACAGATGCCTTTTTTTCTGCATCTGACTGTTTTCCAAATGGATTGGGCAGATTCAGTTAGTATGCCTGTCAAGCTCTGTGCAAAATTTGGAAAAATTGTGAAATGAAGATCTATTTGTTCCCTTCCCACCTACCAGCTGGTTAGCACACTGGGGGTGGAGAGAAGAAAAAATATTTTTAATTTTTCTTTTTAAGGAGTCCATTTGTTCTCTTTGCTTACAAGATAGGGCAGATTGAATCATCACCATTATTGAAAATTTATCCTTGTTATTTTAAAGTTTTTGGAAGGAATTCCAGATTGTCATGGCCATTATCTTTTTTTCCTAAGTGCTAAATCTTAAAAAAAAATTCTCTGGAGAATTAAGAGGGTAGGCTTGGTTGTTTGAAGCTTCACTCCACAGCAAAGAGCTCATTTATCCTTCCCCTCAAAAGGTTGCTTTTTAAAAGAAGAAGAAGATAAAAAGAAGAAGCCCTGATTGCAATGTCTGAATGAATAAAGATCTGGGGTCCCTAGACTATAGAGCATATGTGTGCCTATTAATCCAACCCCAATGATGTCACTGGTTGTCCAGTAAGTTCCTTGGAAGAATAATTCCAAATGCTGATAATGCTAATAGTACTCCAAGAAAGATCTGAATCAGAATGTGTTTAAAACTTAGGTTTGGTAAATAAAAGATAGCATTAAAATGTCATTTAACTTTAATTTGTACTTTAAGTAAAGCATTTTAAGCTATCACAATATTCTAGTACTCTGTCTTACAAAGAGAAGGACAAATACAAACAAACATACTAGACTACACTTATCTGAATTTAATTTCTAGTCAGTTAGGAAGTGGGGAAAGCATCTTATTTATGCCTTAGCATTTCTAGCATTTAAAAAGTCAATGATGCTGATAAGCCAAAACGAGAAAGCCTTGAATATTGCTGAATTACAACTGTTAGCAGTTGTCACTATTACCTGTGCTAGTTAGGATGATGGTTTAGAGCAGGGATATCAAACTGGATTTTTTTTGAGGGCCAGATCAGCATTGTAGTTCTCCATGGGCCAGCCAATGGGAAGAGGAGAGGAGATGGGATGGATGCCTCTTGCAGCACCCTGCCAGCCAAAAAGGGCACGGGGGCCACATGAATCCCCCTGCACCTGTTTTGTCTGGCAGAATGCTGCAGGAGGCCATCTAGGTAAAAATGTGCAACCCCCGTGCCCTGTTTTGGCTGGCAGAGGCACCATGGGCCACTCCTTTGTTATTTCCAGGCTGGTTCCATGAGCCAGATTTAAACACCCCATTGGCTGGATCCAGCCCATGGGCCTTGAGTTTGACACCCCTGCACTAGAGGGACCCAGATTTTCTTCTCCATCTGACTTAAGCTTCCTTAACAATAGATTTACTATGTGTGCCTACTTTGAATTTTATAGAGATATATTATCTATATGAAGTATTGCTTGGAGATTCTTGGGCAGTCTTTTCATAGAGCAATATATCCCTTGGGTCTAATGTCTGGCTTTGAATTTCCTTTGTTTTAAAAATAAATCAAGGATTGATGCTGTCATTATCAGACAGTGATGTAAAAGTTAGAATCCATATATCTCTCCCATAAGGATGAATGGTGATGGAGGATTAATATTCCAAAATTTATCTAATCCTGTTTCAGTCTATGATCTGGCCATTGAAACTGGCTTGTTTTCTAATCTAAGTCACTTCAAACATAATCTGATTTGAATCAAAGTTTTGATCCAAACTGACATTTGGAGAAAAGAGCTTAGTTCTCATACAGTCAAGTATGAGGAATATTTAGTAAAATGGGCAGACATTTTTAGATTTCATGGAAATCAGTGCAGGATTTTTGATGCTTCTTTAAAATCTTTTTAAAAAGAAAAACAATGGCTGAATTTGTTTTGAGAGGGAGAATAAGGACATTTGCAATAATAGTCCCTTTTGTGAAAGATGCCTGCAGTGAATTTCAGCTAGAGTACCTGATAGTTTTTATATAAAAATTGGATGATGTGTTGACAAGTAATAGAGAGGTCCTTTCATGATAGGTCCTGAATTATGAAGCTGATAATTGGAAACTGAGGAGAGATTAATGATTAATTCACTGGTCTTTTTAATTTTTTTTAAAAATCACTTGCTGGGCTGGTTAAGCTAATTAAAGCTCCAAAAAATGCTATTGCACTATTCTTTAGAATGAGAGTTAGTGATAATGAGGCAGAAGACACCTAGAAATTACCTGAGTTTTCATGTTTTTTTCCCTGCCAACCATTCTGAAGACTGATGGTGGCAGGTTGACAAAGATCCCTTGGGTTTGAGGACATCCTTTCAGGACTGGATCCAATATTCTTCCTTTAGGAATTTTACTCTGTTGAATTTGTCATGACTCTCACCCCAGGGCTATAAATATCCAATTTGACCCCAGAGCAGAAAAGGAACTAGTTCAACTCAATGTCAACTATCTGAATGAAATGAATACCTATTTGGAATAACTTTGCTTCAACTTGAATATATCATATTTATATATGTATATATATTTCTTCTTTTAAAAAAAACATGTCTGCCTTTGAGTCAGCATTCACTCTTGGCAACTGCTTAGAGTTTTTTCTGCAGTTTTCTTGGCAGGATTCAGAAGTGGTTTGTGTTGTGTTTCCTAGGACTGAAAGAGCATGAGTGGCCCAGGATCATCCAGCTGGCTTTGTGCCTAAGACACCACTAGAATTCACGGTTTCCGTTTTCTAGCCTGGTATCTTTACTTAGTACTACATCAAACTGTTTTGTTCTATAGCTTTTAGCTAGGTAACATATTCTATTTATGTTATTTATTTTATATATGTGTTGTTTTAGTATGAATGTCAGACAGAATGTACATTGTAAAACTATATTCTTCCTATGCTGAAATGTATATAAATGATTGAATATTTAATTTATTCAGATACTAATATTTTATTTTGTCTAATTCATTTCTATTTTCTGTATGATTGCATACTTGCAGCTACCTTGAATAACCATACAGATTATAAACTCATCAAAATTGATATAGAACACTGAATTAACAGACCATTTTTGTGATTCTTTGAGCAAATCTATTCTCTGTAAACCAATGCTGTCCTAAAACTGGCGTGGTTCTTCTCTTTGAAAGGGGATTCTGTGTTCTTGTGTTATTCTTTGTATGGCTGAGAAATTATTTTGAATGTCTTCAGATTTTTTTAAAGTTCACTTACTATTGCACTTCATAGAGGGAACTACTATTACTTTTGTTTGTTTCTTATCTTTCCACACTTTTGATGCCTTATTGGCTTTCCATGTTCTTCTCATCTGAAGATTTATCAGGAGCTTCTCTAGAAAACCTTACTTTGTGGTTTCATGGAAGCATGCGAACCTGAGGGTACTTAAAACCCAGACTGAAGTTTGAAGATTATTGGAAAAATGATTATGTAGTGAAAGATACGATAATCATGCCTCCCTCCTGCCTTGCAACTAATTAGATAAGCTAACTAAGCTTATCTAAGATAAGCATAAGAATTTGAAAGCAAAAGTTTCTTCCATCAGATTCAGTGTATACTGTATGGTTAGAAAGAAATGCAGGACACTTTTGTGCCTTGTTGCTAATTTGAATGTGTGGAGGAGGGGGTAGTTCTAAACTGCAATAAGAATTTTAATGCTTTTGACCTATATTTCTAAATGAAACCTTAAGCACACCCAGTTTCTTCACTATCTTAGCGTTAGAGTGCTTTTAAAATTTACAAACGATTAGATAAAAAGATAAAAGTAGCAAGACAATTTAAAGCATTTACAAAAACTATAGAAGAAGCATTAAATTGCTAAACTCAAATTGTTAACAGGCTTTTTATGAATTCAACATGAAGCTCATCAAAAGGAATGCAGTTCAACTGTGTTCAATAAACATTTTATTCAGCTTAGTTATTATAGTTACAGCATGTATTGTCATTTGATGGGTGTACTTTACAAGACATAATATAGTAGCACAATTTTATCTGATTAAAAGTTCTTTAATTTTTTTCTTGTTCCATGTGGTTTGTGAATCGCAACCATAAAAAATTATATTTCATAGTGAGAGACAAGTTACAACTCAGCAATTTAATTCCCCAAGCATCAGGGCAGAGATCTTTTTATTCACATGCTCAGTTGTTCACATTTGACTTGCTTTATTTGTATAAAAATGCTACTAGAAATGTGGATATGATGTCATATCCTTTACAGCCTTGCCTTAACTCTGAATTCTCTTCACTAGCTTTGATAGATTTAATGCAATTAAAATTGGAATTTCCTTCAGCAAAGAAGTGTTATTCTTCTATGGGCATCTAATTGAGGGACAATGTCAGGGTTCCAAGTAACATACCTGTAGCAAACAAAACTCTGAGGCAGGTAGATTCCTCAAATAATAAGTTTATTGGATATGTCATATTGGCACAGGCTGGTGAAAATCGGCTCTGAGTATTCCTGTGGTATTCACCTGGTTAAAAGTAAGTCTTTCACTTTTTCAAAACAATCAGTTGCATGGTCCAATCAGGAAACTGTCCAGTTGTTAGGTGCCTCCAGTCCCCTCCTTCCAAGCACCTGCAGGTATGTCCTTGGTTCCCAAGAGGAAGTATTTTGTTTTGACTACAACACCCAAACCATCTCTATTCCCCCCTCCCTGTCCCTCTTCTCCAGTGTGTCAGTGCTGAAGTCTCAAAATGGCCTCAGTCAGGTCAGCTTCAGGGTTGAAGACAAGTATGTGTGGGTGAAATGATAATATGATAACGATAAAATGATAATGGAATCAAGCAAATGCTTTTACTTCTATACTCTTATCTAGTATCATGACATAAGCATGTAAATTGTGCAATTTAATTTTGTCCTGTATTCCTCAGTATTTTGGAATTCCCCACTTTTTTTAACATGCTGAACTGCTTTAGAGAGTTTTATTCAATTACTTAATCCCAAATTAAATTTCCTAGGTGATCCTGGTATCGGGATCAATGTTTGTTGGGATTATCTACCAATCCACTGCACATTCACTTAAACAATTTGGTAGAACACAATGGCTAGAGTATCTCAAAGGGTTGAGTTTACAGTTGATGTTTTCAATTAAAATAGCCATTAAAATGCTCCTCAGTGTCTTGCCTAATGCATAGCTTGGACCTCTATTTTCTACTAGATGGGAACAGTTTTACTAAACCAAAGGTAGTAGTGAATTATGCAATTACAGATAGTCTTTGAGTTAGGAGCAGTCACTTAGCAACTGTTTGAAGTTTTGATGGATCTACCTGGGGGTACATAATCCAGGCTTGCAGTTTGATTGCCCTTCCTCCATAGGTAAATTACTGCACTTCAGGTGCTTGGCAATTGGACCACATTTTCAGTCATTTGCAGTATCCTATGGCCATGTGACATTTTATGATAGCTCCACTGAAATTTTTTATCTACTACAGTACTTAGAATAGAATAGAATATATTTTTTTTATTGGCCAAATGTGATTGGACACACAAGGAATTTGTCTTGGTGCAAATGCTCTCAGTATACATAAAAGAAAAGATACATTCATGAAGAGTCAAGAACCATAAAGTACAACACTTAATAATAGTCATAGGGTGCAATAAGCAATCAAATCATACTAGGAAACAGTCAATATAGATTGATTTACTACAGTACTTCTGGAGAAGAGAAAAATTAGAATGGCTGCTACACTGAAATGAATTAGAACAATTCACTAATGAATTTGAGTGGACATTTTCACATCCAATTTTGAAAAGTTTGTGTCCCTAGGGGAAAATGTGTTAACAACAAAAACAATTATTATCATTAATAAACTGTCAAATCCCCAGAGACTTTGTTTGGTTCTATGCTGTTTCTAGTCTAGGTTTGTATAACATGAATTCCTATTCTGAATTTGTAAAAGAGATAAATAACAAAATGTATTGAATCAGGGCTCATGTAATGTCAGATTTTCCGTGTAATAAGCTAATAAAATCAATCCAAATAGAGCTGGAAGGAACCTTTGAGATCTTCTAGTCCAAGGTTCCTTCCAACAGTTTATTCTGTTCAACCGAGAAACCCTATACCATTTCAGGTAAGTGACTGTCCAGTCTCTTCTTAAAAAAACAAAAACAAACCCAGTGATAAAGCATCCACAATTTCTGAAGGCCAGCTATTCCACTGGTTAATTGTCCTCACTTATAACAAGTTTCATCTTAATTCCAAGTTGCTTCTCTTCTTGTTACTTTCCACCCATTGTTTCTTGTCCTACCCTGTGTCCTTTGGAAAATAAATTGACCCCCTCCTCTTTGTGGCAGCCTCTCAAATTCTCAAATACTTCTGCCATGTCCCCCCTAGTCCTCCTTTTTTCTAGACTAGCTAAACCCAAATCCTGTAACGATTCTTCATATGTTTTCTTCTCCAGGCCTTTAATCATCTTAGTTGCTCTTCTTTGGACTTTTTCCAAAGTCTCAACATATTTTTTGTAATGTGGTGACAAAAACTGGATGCAGTATTCCAGGTGTTTTACTAAGGCTTTATAAAGTGGTACTAATACTTCATGTGATTTTTATTCTATGCCTCTGTTTATAGAACTAAGGATTGTATTAGTTTTTTTGGCTTCTGCCACACACTGCTGACTCAGTATCCTCCACTAGGACTCCAAAATCCCTCTCACAGTTATTGTTTTTGAGCCAGGATTTGCCTAATCTGTACTTACTCTGTTTGAATCCTGAGCTTTCTTCTAGGATGTTGTCTCTTCCTGCCAGTTTAGTGTCATCTGCAAATGTGATGAGTTCCCCTTCTATTCCATCAACTAAGTAATTTATGAAGATATTGAAGAGTACTGGGCCTAAGACGGAACCTTGTGGTACCCCACTACTTACTTCCCTCCATGTAAATGTCGTGCCATTAAGGACTACACATTAAGTATGGTTTGTTAGCCAGTTACAAATTCATCTGGTGGTGATGCTATCTATCCCACATTTTTTTAGCTTACCAAGAAGTAGGTTGTGGTCTACTTTGCCAAATGTCTTGCTGAACTCTAAATATACTATATCCACAGAATTTCATTGTCTACTAATTTAGTCACTTTGCCAAAGAATGAAATAAGATTGGTTTGGTATGATTTGTTTTTAACAAACCCATGCTGGCTACTAGTTATAACTTTATTTGTTTCTAGATATTCATAGATCTGGTTTTGATTATATTTTCCAGTATCTTCCAAGGTGTTGATGTTAGGTTGATTTTTCTGTAGTTTTCTGGATCTGTTCTTCTCTCTTTTTTGATGATGGGGACAACATCAGCTCTTTTCCAATCCTCAGATAATTCCCTGTGGTTCCAGGATTTTTGAAAGATATGGTACAATGATTTTAGATAATATCTGCTAGTTACTTCAGAACTTTGGGTTGTAATCCATCAGATCCTGGTGATTTATATTCTTCAAGATTAGACAGGTGTTCTCTAGCTATTTTCTTGATTATTTTAATTTTTGTTTGCAGCAACAAAGTTAGTGCTATCTGTACCAATGTTACCAATTGCATTTCTTTAATTGATTTTCATCTTTTATTGCAGCTTTGCCGATTTCTACATATGTTACATAGTAAAGGCTTCTTTCTTTTGCAGAAATGACATTCAGTTTGAGTAAAAGAAGATAAAATCAATAGATATGCAGGTTCTTTAAAAAAGAATAACATGTGGACCCCTTTTACAAACTATAGAAACATAAAATGGGTTTGTTTGATTGTTTTAGTTTACAAATATGCCAAAATGAAATGAAATTAGTGTGCATACAGACATACTGAGAAACGTGTATTGTTGACGTACAGGGGTGCACATTTTGATGAGCATCTGTTATGTGTATCCTTGTTTTAAATAATGTCATAGCAAAACTATGAATCTTCTACTGAATTTATGGACTGCAAGTTCTATACTTTAAGGAAGGATTTGGGTGAGGTATATTTTCAAAAAAATTTTTTTAGCAGTTCTGAATATACGTAGAGACAGGATAGGAAATATTTAAATACATGGTGACATATAAAGGAATGGGAAAATAATAGATATCGTAGTAATTGAAGCATGAAACCATGCCTTGGAAGGAATATTTGAGATTGTAATTTTAAATGTTATAATATTTTTTTATTTTCAATGAAAGAAAACAGAATATTGATTGGGGAGAATCAGTGGCAATATGGGAAAGTCAATTTGGTTGAAGGGAACCACTTTGGTCTAATAATTAAGGCACCAAGATAGAAACCAGGGGACTGTGAGTTCTAGTCACATCTTACCCATGAAATCAGCTGCTGATCTTGGGCCAGTCACTGTCTCTTAGCCCAACTTACATCACAGAGTTATTCTTGTGGAAAAAGTAGGAGGAGGAAGAAGTATTAGGTATGTTTGCTGCCTTGAGTTATAAAAATAATAAAGATGAGATAAGAAAAACTAAAATAAACTTAAACAATCATATGTATCAAGATGGCAAAGGATTAGATATCTTTCCCCACTCATAGCTTTCAATTGAGCAAAATGACACAGAAATGGCATCTTCCTTTTTGGACTCTGTAGGGTGATCCGGTACAGGTGTATGTTTCAGTATATCACAAATACATTTCATGATTATTCAAAAAAAAATCAAAGCTAAGAAAGAGAAAGTATATTTGGAAAACTCTCAGATGATAGGAATGCATAATAAAAAATATTTACCAAAGCAAGGACAGAGCTAATCTAAATTATGGTGGTGTTATAGAAAAAACCCTATTATGTTTCCAAAGAGTTGCTTTCTGTCTTGATGAGATGAACCCCCATATAACAAAAAATTTAAAAACACATATTGTAAATGTCGGGACGGTTGGCTGCGATGTGGATCCCAGCCCGAACTGGGACTGGGATGAGTGGATCCCGGACTGGGATGAGTGGGG